>JABJVR010002435.1:27354-54748 GCA_025773905.1 Chitala chitala
ATGCTAACGGTTCAGTAAGCTGAGATAACTGTAACATGCTAATGGTTCAGTAAGCTGAGATAACTGTAACATGCTAACGGTTCAGTAAGCTGAGATAACTGTAACATGCTAACAGTTCTGCTAGATGAGATATGGCAAGCTAACAGTTACATAAGAGGAGGTAACATGCTAACAAATCTGTAAGACGAGATACAGTACAGTACTTGTAATATGCTAAGGGTTCATAGCCTGCAGAAATGCTGACAGGACCCCAACAACTGGAAGCAAGACAATATATTTCACTTTTATCCTTTATGATAACATGAACTGATGAGAGAAGGCACCTAGAGTATGACGTCTGTGATACTCCTCTCTGGGTGTTATAAGATGCCACACACAACAATGCATTATTTATGAGAGCAATTCTGGGTGTTTACAAGAGGGTGGAGCTTCATTCTATTCATTCACAAATAAAACTTGACAGCAAAGCATAACTGTGTAGATATGCCACACAGACATATGGTGCTCCCTGAGCTTTTAATGTTGAAAATCTACACTTCTGTCCCCCACAGGAAGACTGCCTCACATTAAATGAAAAGTTGTTTTTTGAGTTCATCCCCACTTTGGTGTCTCTTCCCAGACACTTGCTTGTTCAATCAATAGAGAGATTTCCTCAGATGGCTCTAAAAAAGCACAGAAGTAAAATGCAGAGACCTTCAGAGGCCATGGTGGGTTTATGAGAGGGACTTTGATGGTCTCCAGATTAAAAGAGGCTCGGTTACACTGGTCCAGGCTCAACATTTATTGGTCCTAAACACCATTGCTATCGTCTATCTAGCAAAAGAAGCTTTGACTGCTGCAAAAGATGGTACGAGAGAAAACATGTAAACAAAGATGTTACTTAAGAAGAGGAATCCGACATCAGCCTAGCCTTCTAACAGACTCCTACGTACACAAGACAGCAGTAACAGGATAACAGAATTTACATAAACAGCAAGAATAAAAGCAAGCCTGCTCACCACAAGGGTTTTGCCTGTTTTTCCACTTTCCAAAGTAAAGTCCACCAAACTCACTGACTTTGAACCCCCCCACACTCTACCAGCTGGCCTGGCACTGGGACTGTTGCCTAGTCTCTACCTCAGTGCCAGGTGTCACACTGATAGACGCTTTGGAGACACTGACTAAACATACCCTATGATTCACTCCTAGGCTTACAAGGGACTACAGGGCCACACAAGCATTTTGCAGTCACCAGCATTAAACCACACTCCACCGCCTGTCGTGCAAAGCCGGAAGTACCTAAACTCATTACCATGTACGACAGAAGGCTCTGCTACGCTAAGGACACAGCGTGGTGTTTCTGTGGCCTGCCAAGAGGTTTGCTGTTAATATGACACGTGACATCTTGCCACAAGCTGGAAGACCTGGAAGACAACCTGGGCAACACAGCCTGACAATCAGGCCCCTAGGTGCCACAAGAATTTCAATTGAAAACTGAAAAAAAGTAGGGAAACAGGAACAAACATTTGCAAATGTAAATAACTGAAAAGTTAAAGCTTGCACTGTGAATTCTGCTTAAAATATGCCACAAGCAGCCAAACACACATAGACATACAAGGAGAAAGGCAGGGTGTTTTCACACTCAAATAATGCATACAGACTGAAGTAAATTCCAACTGTTTGTTTTTGAAACGATGCCATTTTGAATTGCTGGCATACAAGCATCTCTCTGTCTCACCAGTCAGTGCAGTGTCAGCCATGATGGATCCAACACACAGCACAGCAGCACCTCACATGCTCCTGGATGTGTAATCATGGCGTTACAGTCCCTCTGACAGCAGCCGCTGGAGCCTTGCCGGTCTGGCCAATGCTGCGCATCATTACTCATTAGCTGGCATGCTCATAAACACAGAGCTGTCTCCTTGAGAAGAACAGAAAGATGCCTTGACCCACTTGAACATGATCACAGTAATAGTTGGCTGTCTTTTTACCTGCTGAAGGATACCTGGGATACCTGTATGACTTTGTGCCCAGTGTCGTCAGACCCGGGGCAATAGGGCCTGAGCATGGGAAAAGCCCTCCAACAGCCTTATGAGAGGGGGTGGGATATAGAGGGGATGGTCCTCAAAGAGTAGAGATGCACAGGGGCCAGAATTTGGTGCTGTGTCCCTGTTTGTACCATTGCCATGACAAACACCAGGAGCAGAAGCAAAAGCTACATTATCCACAGCTCATACAAATCCTACAAACCTACTGAAGTTCTAGAATCGTTTTTAGGGAAAACATATAAATAAAAAAAATTAAAACTAAGGTAACTTTAGGCTGGATTCTAGAATGTCAAAGAAGTCTGGAACATTAGCCATGCTCTAGAAGAGTCAGACTTTTTTAAAATAAAGACTCTGTGTGTAGTTAGCATCTTTACATGACTGCTTATTAGCATACACATTATATCTGCCAAACACAGACATGTAATGAGGCCTACACCAATGCAGTCCCATCACCATGCCAATATACACTTGTCATTAAAGAGGAAGTAGGTCTGAGAATCTAGCAAGCCTCGCTATTTCAACATTATTCTGCACGGTTACAAATACCAGTACAGGGGCAGACAAGCAGGGAGCTGAACCACATACAAGTCTTATCCTGAATGACTTCACTAATGAAGTGTGTAGGCACACAGACAATGTGCTGTCACTTCATATAGAGATTAATGAAGTAAATCACAAACTGTGCACTTGTAAACCACACAAATGATCAGTGACATACATAGTGTGCCTGCTTACTGTATAATAAATCATACTGTTTCATCTATTACGGAATAAAAGCTACAAAACTTCTAAAAAGTCAGACTGGAATTAAAAGACCCCGGAAGAAAGAAATTAAACAATTTAACAAAACCAGCACAAACCATTAAATGTGGGTGTTAGAAACAAGTAAAGCAAAACAAAATGTAAACAGTTCCACTCTCCCTCTCACAGCCAGGCACTCAAACAGATAAGGACGGTAAGCTCTACTTTTCCACATTGACAGTAACAGGATTCCCAGCCCCCTCCCTCCCCCATTTACACATCCGGGGGGGGCGGGGGGGGCAAAGAAGCTGTGCCACCATAGACAGAGAACTGCCCATCTGGCTGCCAGAGCTGCTCAACACTCTCAATCAGCAGTAGTGGCAGTGAGAGTAGCCACCAACTCACCTGTAGGCTCTCACCTTCCTGTCTTCCTTTCTTCCTCCAGCACTCAGTTTTCCGCTGTGCCCAGCTAGCTCATCCATAGTGGATTTACGCCTCCTACGCGACTTAGCGCCTCTTTTTTCTACCTTTCCTTCCCCCTGCAGGTTTGTTGACCTGCTCAACTCAAATCCATGCTTCTTCGTTCTGCTTGGCTGCCAGTCAACATATTGGCCCTCCCACAGCCCATGGCCTCAACCAATCGGTGCAGCCAGCCCTGTCTCATAGCAGCCCCTCAGAGTCATGTAATTTAGCCTACTTAAGATGACAGATGGCAAAGAATACTTCAGCTGCAAATTTTTGCGAAAGGAAGAAGGTCAGAGGAAAACCACTGGGGTACTTCCTCTGTAAAGTAAGTAAAAGAGAGATCATGAGTCACTCACAAACAACAAACACCAAAAAATAGTAACCCCGAGCAATGAGTGTTCTCATGCGCAACAAAGAAACAGAACTGATTCCAGCCTCCATATCTTCCGCTGATGAGTTTGTCATCTTTCCAGCCTCTTAGACAGGATAATCCCACTGAGTCAACTCTCTGCACAGTCCTTTAAGAATATAGTATTTTTGCCTGTCTCCCTACTGACCCTAACCCACAGTCCTCAAATGAACACCAAGAGGCCTCATAACCACATCCACTGTGTATTCCTTATAATGTGGGAGCATTCAGCGCAGTTAACTGTCGACAAGCTCCAAGTAAGTGAGCTACGCTTCACGTTTATCCGGCAGCACAGTTCTCCCGAGAGGAAACAGGTGAAGCTGAGTCCCTGCTGAAGAGGTAACCACACCCTTCATTATCAGCATGAGTGGCCACGCTGGTGGCCAATATACTCTAATATGACAACTATGAATTACTGAGCGGTAGTGAGGGCCAACAGAGCGGCCTACAGATCGTGTGTTCTGCTCTCACGTTGGGACTGGACACGCAAAAGCTCCCCACGGCAAGCTGGTCACAGAGGAGCCTTGTCTGACAAAGTGACAAGCAGCTTACATGTTGTGATGGTGGGGGGATAATCTAATGTACCACAAGCACACTTACCCACAGAGCTAAACATAAAGATGGGATAAAGATAGCTATTGGCCTTTCAAGTGTAGGTAAACAAAGGCTACTGCTGGGACAGCCTATGATCCCTCCCCCTACAATTAGGGAGGTGGAACTAGGGTCAGTCCAGGAACACAGACAGGCAAGAGGATTTATTACAATTCACTTTTAGCTACTCTAGGCTGAATAGCTCCTAGTGAGCAAGCTTTGGAAGTTAAAAAGGACACAACTGCGGTGTTGTCCTACTTTCAGTTCATGCAATGGGACGTTTGCAAGGCCCCCAAAATGCTAAAGTGTTAAATAAATAGAACAGGAGGTGGGGGGCTAATGAAGCAGAAGGATGGCCAGGCGAGTGCGTAGGTCCAGATGCAACCCCCACCCCATGAAAGATGAAGTAAGAAGATTCACCAGCTGACAGCCAGGGGAGAGAGAGGACAGAGTGCACTCGCACACACACATGCACAGACACAGACGCACAAACATACATACGCACACATACACAGACACATGCACGCGCGCACACGCACACACACACATATATAGAAGATTGGAAGATGAGGGAGCACTCTTTAATCACAAGATCTCTGATGCAGATAATGAACATAAAAAGCACCAATACAGAAGAGCACCTTTTAACCAGCCTTTTACATGCCTTACGTACATACTGTTATCAAACCATGCATAAATAAATGTATTGAGGTAAATAACAAAATACATAAAAAGACTGACCTGAGCTGTATTCTGTCATTGCTTATTTAATAATAATAAACCTTACTAAATATTTTCAGTTGGAAATGCAAGAAAATTAATTAAATAAAATACACATTAAAATATTTTTTTGTATTGTAAACTGCTGTAGTAAACAGCAATCCTAAAACCTTTGTGATTCTAAAACATTAAATTGTGGCATATAACACAGAAAGAAATACACAGTACACAAAGGCTTTGCCAGATAAACAGTCCTTCAATTTTTGAAGTCTCATGAGGGCTTGTTTTTCTTTTTGCAATTCAATGATGAATTCAATGTCTGGCGTGAGGTTTTCATACTTCCTTTCATATTGCAAACTGACCAGCTGTGACAGCCTAGTGTGTTCAGTGACTTTAATATACAACTGTCTACCACCTGAAAAAATAGCACTGTGCCCTAAAAATGGGTTTATGAATATGGCCACATTTTCCATGTGTAAAAAGGATAAAAAGAATGTAAGTGTAATGTAAGTGGATTAAAAACATTGCTTCTCCTGAGAATTTTCACCCTTAGTAATACAGCCATCAAAATGGTGTGAACATTGGCCAGGAGTTGTCTACTGACATTCAAAACACTCTGTGCCTGCTAAAATCCAAGACCCAGGCTGCATGAGAGGATCAGATCCAAACTAATTACTTATTAAAGGCATTAATCACACTGCCACTTCCTTGTCACTATAGCCCAGCTATGGAGCCCTTGGCTAGGAGTGTAGCCTGGCCATACACTGACATTATCCATTACTCTATTCCATAGACAGGAGTGGTGAACGCTAAAAATCACGTGCATATTTAAATACGGTGAAGGGAAAGGTGTTGTCTTTCTCCCAGCAGAAAGTTCAGCTACATTTCATGCATTTTTCTCAAGAAAACAAAGCGCTATGTTGAGCCCTAAGAGAGACACCTAAGCTGATGCTGTAAACTGGAAACAGGGAGAGCGTGTAACAGGGAACTGAGGGCTGATATCTGCGCTTACACTGAATGCTATTACAGAGTAATGCTGGTTTTCACCCCACTGAAGTACTCAGTGTGTCCATTACATTCAAGTATTGTGGAGCATTACATCTGAGTACTGTTAGTATGATCCGTAGTCAAACTTCATATTACACAAATTAACCAGGGTACTTAGAAGATTTATGGCACACTGGACACATTTCTATGCAGCAGTAACATGACATTGCTTTATCTATTTGTATTTCGTTGTTACGTAATATGTTACATGAAATAAAAAAAAATGTCTACCAAAAATATGAGATTTCTTCAAACAAATTGTTTCTAACAAAAAGAACATATGTTGTGTTCTACACTAAAAAGCTTTGAAAAATCCATAACATGACAATGACATACTAGAAGCTATTTCTACACTGAAATTAAAAATGAAAAATGACTTTAAAAAATTCCTGGTATTAAAAGACTGATTAATAGGGTACTGTGACTTCACAACAGGCTGCCCTACAACATAATAGCATCCCTGTTTGACTGTACTGTAAGGCACGCACTGCAGACAACTGAACACTTCATCTTTCCCAGATGTCCCTGGGGCTGTCCCACATGTCCATATCTATCCAATGTAATGCTAGATGACAGCACATGAGTGAACCCACCAGTTTTTAAATCATAGTTTAAACCTATGTAAAGTATAATACAATCATAAATTCTCCTATGCATTAAAGATGTAAATGCATTTGAGTTAGGACAAAACAAAACAGATGACATTTCAGTGCTTCTAAACACTTTGGAAGACTTAAACAGTAAAAAAAAAAATGTAAAAAGACACAAAAAAGGAAACCTCAACCAACTAACCTTGGCAAGCATGTATATCAAATATTGGTTGATTTAATTTTGCAATATGTAATTTAGCTACCTGTTACACAGATATCTCAAATATTATATGGAATGTAATCACTCACTGCTGTCCTTATAAAGGACAGTGGTATACAAGGTCAGATGACATTGTGCCATGGTATCAATATAAATAAATCATCCAAAACCCCAATGAAAGAATGCTTTTACAACATCTACAAGTCTACCATCTAAAAAAAGTTTAATTTATGTCAGAGATAATTAACATCTTAAAAATGGCAGAGCTTCAGAGATGGTGTTGATGCACCAACAGCTGAGTCAGCTTTGGAAGGAATGACCTCTGCAGGGTGCAAATTTGGGCAAGAGCACATGAAGGCCCTGTGCTGCCAAGGAGCCAGAACCCCCTCTCCATCTCACTGAAAGGATGACAGGGGTCCAAACAGGGGTGTCCCCACCCTGATCACTGAGTCACCAATGCAAGTCATTACTGCAACCAAATTAGATAATTACCCTGATCACACACATCCCTGGAAGAACCATCCAGTCCATTTGCACTTAGCAAATAACAAGCACTTTTTGGAAGTAGATACAGAACAAGCTCAGAGGACAACATGCCATGACGCATTAGCCTCAAACCATTGTTCTCTGCCACAGAGGTACTGCTGTCCTTGATCACTGCATTCACCCGCTACCCTTCCTCATAGTCCAAGCGTTTTGTCTTCTGGAGATTTTAGCTTCATTTAAAACACTGCAACTGTGACCAGGCTCTAAAGCAAATATCCTAAGTCATTTCTTACTTGTAAATAAAATATTTATTCCTACTGTATGTTTCTGCACAATATTTCTTTTACATTTAATCAGCTCCTTTTAAGCTGTGACAAAAATAATAAATGCTTGCATAATAAACATCGTGATAAGCTGGCCTGCAAACAACTGAGCATGGCTGTTGCAAGCTCTATTTTAGTTTTTTTTTTTTTTGCTGTGAATCAATACCTACCAGCTGAGTGTTCCAAAAAGAACCCATGTGCGACAAAAACAGATCTGTGAATTCTAAATTGTGATGGGAGCCAGTCATTGCATGAGAGCAGCAGTACTGTGGGGCGATGATACCAACCAGTGAGCAGAATTCACAGCTAAACAAATGGCAGGCAGGTTTGCCAGCCCTGAGATATTAAAACTATTCACATAGAACCCCCCCCCCCACACACACACTCCCTAGGGGAAAGAGGACCTGCAACTGCCTCTTTGTTGTGCAGGATATCCTCTCCAAGACAAAGCCTCAAACTTTAGTAAAATCCTTGCTCAAGCAACAAATCTTTACACAATTTGTAGTTCAGGTAGTAAGAGGTCCTAGAAAATATATTGTACTAAAATATTTAAATTATGTAAGCTAAAACAGGAAGAGCGCACGAAGATGTATTTTCTGGACAGCGGTCAATTTTGATTAAACAAAGGTCACTTTCACATTTCTAGAAATGTGTGTTATACTGTTTTACAGATAGCACATGTCCTGTCTCACACTTGGAAAAACCGTTAGCTCTACCCCATTCGGCAAATCTCTGCAAAACTGTACAGTCATAGAGGCAAAGATGCTAAATTATGACCAATCATCCACTGAAACATGAATATTAATTTGGTATTACATATCGCTTGTTTTGGTTCAGTCATTTTTTATTCTGTTTTAAAAGGGAACAAAAATTCAGTAAACTCAACTGCAAAGTGAGCTAATAAAGCCATTGCACATTTTCGTATCATAAATCAAAGGCTGCCTTGTGACTTACACTGCAGTGTATCACACTTTAATATGTCAGGTGGCTCCCTTCCAGTGTGGGCTGTCAAGGGGGAGACAGCGAATGGCAAGACGAGTGGGAGAGGGACAGAGAGAGAGAGAAAGAAAGCAAGGGGGAAAGGCAGAGAGAGAAAAAGAGAGAATGGAGGTGTGAAAAAAGAGAGTGGGTAAAGAGCAGGAGAGAGAGGGGTGCCAGTGACTGACAGGATAGAGACAAGCAGCAAGAACAGAAATACAGGAGAGAGACCAACAAAGAACTGAGAGAGACAGCATAGACAGGACTCAGTCTGAAACACCAGTGATGAAACACAGACACACTGGCTTTCTGTATTGCTGGACTGCCTTGTCAAACCAAGACCCCTGCTTACTACAAAAGATGTATCAAACCCTGCTATCTTGTCAATTGATCCACTCTTCTTGGCTGCCGACCGAAAAACCCCCTTCATGCAATATGTAAGGCACAAAGCCACAGTATATTATACACAAGGCATTTAATTTTATAAAATGTCAAGTGGTAGCCAAAAAAACTATGTACATATAAGTCAAAGACTGCTTGAAGAGCTCACCTTAACATCAACATGTTTAACTGCAAACTATTCTGCTTCATTTAGGGGAAACCAATTTGATTGTTGACATCTTTTACTCGGTGCTTGACATGGACAGATCAATTTACAGTCCCCTGAGGAGGATGGTGTACAGTATTGTACTACTGTTTCAACTGGTGGTATCATGACAGGCTGAAAAGGGTACTGGGACATTGAGGCCCCTTGAGGTCCCCTTTTAGGTCATATCCCTAAGACACATTTCTGTCCTCCAGGGAAAAGATGCCAGGAAGCATGACCATTGAGAGAAGTTAAAACGAACGCCACGTGTCAGTCCTCTGCGGTTTTCCCTGTCCTAATTGGCCAGTGAGCCCTGGGCGAACCAACAAACTGTGCCCTCGCAGAAAGAAGTAAACGATCCAACCACAACAGGGAAACATGTACCACAAGGAGAGAAATACGTCACTCAGGCTTTGAACAGAATATAACAGCGCTCAGCGGTAAATTTCTCTCGTCTCTTTAAATGTGTTAGCATGCCTCTGCGCCGTCTGCGCGGCTCATTACGGCCTTTACTGAGCTTAGGCAGTAAAGAAGACGGCATGCAGCCTTTAGGACGATTGCGATACTTATCACGTTAGGTATAATCATTTCAAACCTGATCAAAGATACAAGATGACTATAATTTATAGAATTAACAACACATTGTACGATTGTTCTTTCCAACATTCAATCCCAAGAAACGTTTTCTATGATCACAATACAGTTGTATTACTATAGACAAACAAATATACGTGTATACTTATATAAACAGAGAAAAATTTAATATTTTACGTAAACACGTATACTAACTTAAACGATAAGAGTATTTTACTAAAAAGCAATCTAGATAAATGTAAGTTGTAGATGATGTAACTAACACACACTTGTTAATCTAAATAAGACAAACATTTTAAAGCGAATAACTACCGTGTCTCTAGATAAACTGAAAATAGTATGAATTATTTCATTGTATAGATACTGAGTTACTAGAACTAGCAGTACGTGGTACAAATACCTTTGATCGCCGATGTTTGTTGCACACCAATGTTTTTGCAGTGTAAAAGTACCTATGCGTGGACATACATCACGCAAAGCTAAAACGATATTAAATAGTTAAAAAATAAATAAAAAACGTACTACCAATAACGTATGATAAAAATTGTATTAAATGAGACCTTAAAAAATAAATGGTTAAAGTCACAATTCGAATGTACAAGTGTAGCGCTATGGACAAGTTCAGTAGGACAAAGAGTCATGCTTTCAGGGCTAGAACACATCTTTGTCCTTTTGTCACAATAAACACCACCAAACAAGACAGCTGCCGTATAAACCTGTAAACCTATTCATTGGTAAAACTTACCGTGTAACGGTGTACAGTATTCCTGCCGGCAATGCGCACAGTAAATACGAACAATTAGAGAAGACCGGTATTTACCGCAGGGCACAGCGTTAGCATTATCAATGACTGCAGCAGGAATACGAACGCATGGTCCATCTGATGATCCATGTATTTATTAAACCTGACGATTTCATAATCCTCGCGGAGGTGAGAATGTACGGTTCTGAAACGGACAGCTCCCTTGTGCTCAGTGCTGGTGCTGGCGAAGTAAGAAACAGAAGAGAAGCGCACCTCTTTCCGTACAAGACTTATTCCCGTCATCGCATGCACTCCGTAATGCTCGCAGCCTCAGAGCTGGACCGTGCGCGAGCATGCCCAGTAAATTCTGTATAACTAAACACTAATTAACAACTCGTAAAAGTCTAATGCAAGGATAGACCTCGCACGAAGCGCAGACTGCGCAATGACCGTGAAACACACACACACCCACACCAACACACAATGTATACATGCCGTCAAGTTGCTGAATACATAACGAACACGAATATAAAAAATCAGATTTTTATCAGGAACTTGTGACCGCTGGGAGAATTGGGAGAAGTTAGTACAGACGCAGCTACCATACTAATTCCAAAATGAAAAATTAATCGTAAGATTACAACCTTAATATTAATATTTTGTCTCGTTTTACAGTATATAATATTACACATTATATAATACGACACTAAGTCATGTTTCAATGTACTATTAATCTGCATGAAAGATTTAAAAAGTGAATTAAAACAACTCAGCCCTTTCATTTGATCATTTTCACTTCGCATAGAAAACCCCGCTAGCGAAAAGCTTAAAATCTCAGATGACAATAATATTACTGCGTTTTGTATCTGCATTTATATATAAGCCTTGCGATGTCTGGTTAGCAACACAACACTGCTGATAGTATGATGGAGCTGATCTCTGAAATGTATTAAAACTGAAGAGCCGATTTTATGTGATCATAGTGAACAGACACTGAAGATTAGGATTTACTGACACTACTGTTTATTGATACTAAAACTGACACTACTTTGCCCAGAATCAGCATACAAAAACCACGTACTTAAGTGCCTAAGAAGTGACCAAAGCACATCATTCGATGCTTAGTCCAAACACAGACGAAGGTGCAGAACTTGACAGTTTAGAGAAGCAACACTAAAGGTGCAAAATGTAATGGAGTTGCCCAGTTGAAAAAACCAGGAGGGAAAGTACACAATGGTGACAGATACGTGTGTTCTCTTGTATAAAAGCTGCTGTTGTGTGGACTGTAGAGCTTTAAAGGAAAAGGACAGAGATAAGAGAAGATGGGTGGCATTCTGAGGAGTTATCACACAAAAACAGGAAAGTGTCCCTTCATGTGCAGGAAGTGCATGCACTGCATCACAGATACCACTGGTAAGGTAAACATTTATCTTACAGACACATGATAAAAATGCTGATGGTAGTAGGTCTCAAAGCACAGTACAGCAGAGATCAGTGTGCAGAGTTTAGCCAATGTGCAGAAACAGAACTAAAATGACAGTGAGGGTAATATTCATAAAGAAGTACATAAAAAAACTAATTCGGAGCATTATTGGCTGACAACAGCTACAAAAATCCAATATATACTGTACCTCATACTATTTTGTATATTATTACAAAGAGTAATTTATCAAAGAAATATAAACATTTGGCAGTTTCAAAAAATGTGTTAGAATGCAGGAAAAATATCTCAAAAATTCAATTCACATTCTAATCGTTTCCTAATACAAGTTTAAAGAAAATGAGAATCAGCATAAATGTGTCTTGTCAATACATGCTCCAATACGTTACCTGTTTTAACTCTTCGGTTGTATTGGAACAATGCAATATCAACAATATGTCAAAGTATGTCATGTTATGTCTGGTGTGGAAAACATAAACTAAAATGTGGCTCAGTGACAAACTGTACACAAGATATCTGAGCCGAGGCCTAGAACCTTCTGGGTTACAGTGAGGGTTAGTGATAGGACCACTCATGATAATTCTAAAAAGACTGCATGGTTTCAAGTGTGATTCAGCAAAACAGAACTGAGAAATTAAATGTAGTGATTAGGCAAAAGAAGCACCTAGAATGTGTCTTCTCATCTGTATAGCTGCTAACTTATGTTTACAGTCAAATGTGGCACATCACCTTTACACTCTTTGTGCTGTATCTGTTATGGTTTGTTGTTCACTATCTGGGGTGTATCTCAGAGAAGACAGGCACTGGGGAACATCATAACGATAAATTCTTTAGGTAGGCAGCCAGGAGATATGGTTTTAGAGGGCCTTTGTTTTGTTTCAAATTCTGTGGCATCATAAACTTCAGTAAACATAAAATGTACAGACTTTTGTCAAAAACAACAAGGGTGTGACAAATACTTTTTAGACAAAAACAAATGAAGACAAACAAATAAGATACACGTGTTGAGCAGTACAGCCAGCTGTCTGTCCAGTGTTGTCTTCACACTAATATTCACACTGTATCACTGGTCACTTCAGGACAGGCTACATACTGTTTATGAAGACATACAGGTTTCTGAGCCTTTATGGTACCATGAGGTGGGGGTGCAAAGAGGTTTCAGTCCTCCTCAATGTGTGCAAGTTTAATTTCATGCACCCACTGCAGCTCCTCATCTTGGCAAATGGAAGGCTTTAAGCAAGTTGTGTTAAAACAGGAAGGGTAACTGTGCTCAGTCTACACCCACATACTAGCAACCTTGGCCAAATGCCCAGAAATAACACCCCAAGGAGTCTTGATCTTGCAAATAACATCTTGGCCAAACAAGGTATTTCTTGTAGTGCCTTTTTTACAATGGTTTTTTCTTTAAATCCTAAAACAAATAAAAATATTTTAATTTACATTTAATTAAAATGTAATCATGTAAGCATTTTTTCTTTCAAAACATTTAAGGATGCACTAAAATGATAACTGTTGAAACAAAATTTAGCATGTAGTATAACAGCAGTATTTAAGCTTATGACAATGTATTCTTGCATTTATTGTCAAAACCTGTCCCATGCAACACATGGTGCAAGCAGGGTACACCCTAAATGGGGCACTCACAAGTGGCTAGATCAAGAATATACCTAAACTGGCTATTTCGGTAACATCGATAGACACAGGGAGAACACACATTCCACACACAGACTCAAGGCCCACCAATCAGGGCTGTGATGATTTATCGGTACAAAATAAGACATGTATATCTATATGCTTTTGCTAAAATTTACAATGCAAATGTTGCCACTGTCATCCAGGACTGACATTTGTAATTTTACTCTTGCTTGATTTTACCAGCCTAGTATTTTTTTTAAAGCTATAAATGCTTAAAAGATTAATGAAACACAATTTACCAAATTAATGAGCTATGAAAACTGAAATGTTAAAACCATAGAACCACTGATAAATAAATCATAAATACTTCCATCCATCATTATCCTCTTCAGGGTCATGGGTGATCCCAGGGTGATCCCAGACAGGAAAGGCAAGGTACATCTTAAAAAAGGCTAACCTATTGCAGGACTCACACACACACACACACACACACACACACACACACACACACACACACACTTACAAAGGGGCATTTAGATTCATCCATCCATCCATCCATCCTTTCTCTATACCGCTTGTCCAATACAGGGTCACAGGAAGCCTGAAGCCCATTTCAGGAGGCACAGGGCGCAGGGCAGGGGACACCCAGGGCAGGGTGCCAACCCATCACAGCATTTAGATTAATTTCTTTGAATATTTTAAATGTAATATAAAATGTTAACATGTTCAGTAAGAGTTTTGTGAAAATGTAAGTGCATATTTTTACTGATCCCGTTACCTATACAGGTAAGAACCACAATTTTAGACTGTTCCAGTGAATGCATAAGTAATATGCTGGTGATGTGATCACAACTTCTGATCAGCGGTCATCTGAGTTTTGACAGACTGATACTTTTGTAAAGGATTCTATGATGCAGTGATTTTCTAGAAATATTGGCTTACATGTTTTGATGCCACTGAGGGTTAGAATGTTAGTGATGTATGATAACAGAAAACAAGAAATTACCCAAATGGTGGACTTATTTTAACCAATCAGGTTTATGTACATCTGGCTTTTGCATATTCCCATCAAGTGTCTTCTCATACTCATTCCTCTCAAGCCAGTGTATTTCCCATTGGTACTCTTTTCCTTGCATAATGAAAAGACATATAGCTGAGGTGACCTACTCTACCTTAAAGCCTAGACTAGGTTTCAGGCCCTTGTAACTTTGAACTGAGGAGATATTGGTTCATTAGTGCAAAAGCTTAATCCATCTTCACGTTTCTATTTGGAAAACGTTACGTTATTTGTGGCCAGGAGATGGCAGAATTTCTTTCTATAAGGGGGTACATTTCTAAACTTGTGTAGACAAAACTGTGAAAATAAGGACTCACTGACCAAAAAAAAAAAAAAATAATAATAATAATAGAGGTACCTCAGTTGTCTTGACTCACAGTTCTTTAAGATGTACAATGAAGGACACCTTAATTATCAGTTTGCTTAAGTAGTGCCAATATGTTTTTCAAATGTACTTAGTAAATAATGTATTATATCCTGGTGAGCTAAGATTTGCTACTGTAAACATTTTTAGCTGATTTTTTTAGCAATGTTACTGCACTGGAAAACTAGATTTTAGAGTCTATTGATATTTCTTGTTCTGCACTTTATTAAAAATGCCCATAATCAAAGTATTAAACTGTGTCTTAGTGGTGGGTTTGAGTCGACTTGGTCAAGTTCAAGTTGACCAAGTCCTTCTCCATTCGAGTCCAAGTTAAGTACAAATCCAAAAAGAGGCGAGTTGCACTCAAGACAAACTACATAACAGAGGAGACCATGTACAAATCCATGCAAATCCATCACAAGTGCGAGACCACTCATAAATATGCTTGAGAGCGAACTCCAGTCTAGGTCCTGACTCGAGTACCCCAACTCTAACAGTACAGTAGAACTGGGCTGATCAACACTGGACTCTAGTACTTCAAATGTGTATATCACAGTTTTCAAATAAATGTAACACAAATACATACAAATATGCATAAAGTCACAAATGCTCACAATGCATTCTACAAATAAAAAAATTTTTTGTTTACAATATATTTGTCAATACCGTTGTGCATTTGTGAAAGATGATGAAATGTGAATTAGAATCGATAAAATCTGTAAAACATTCGAACATTTCGACGCAAACAATCATATACGCTCTAACTAAATACAAAACCCACAACTAAATGCTCTACACAACGTAGACTGGTAAAAGATGATCAGAGGCATGTGTTGTGGAATTGCTTTTGGGTCATAATAAAGTTACATTAGTCCTTTTACATTATGAGAGATCACTGCGCTCACATTTGGGAATCTACAGCGCCAATCAATCAATTAACCAATCAGACCTCATAATCCTTGTGGATCGTCGAGGCCAAAGGCTGCAGTCTCTATGATGCGTATTGGTCTTCTTTCTTGTGCCCTGTGTACTACTTGTTGAATGTCCAGGCCTGTCCATTCTTTGATGTCATCCAGCCACCTTCTCTTCTTTCTTCCTCTTTTTCTTTTTCCATCTGTTCTACCAAGCATTACTATCTTTATAAGCCTGTCATCTTTCATTCGGCAAATATGTTCGAAGAACTGTAGTTTCCGCTTCTTTACCTTGTCCACCACCATCTCCAGTCTTCCGAGTTGTTCTCTTATCGTCTGATTTCTCACCTTATCTTTCCAAAATATCTTTAGTATCTTCCTGTAACATCGCATTTCAAATGCGTTTATTCTCTGCATATCGTCCTTTTTCAGAGTCCATGCTTCGCATGCATACAACAGTGTGGACATTACGCAGCTCACCAAATGGAATTGAATCAGGTGCCTGGGGCGTCGGTGCATGTCCAGACCCATCCACCTTTTGTGAAGTCATGGTCTGCACCCAGACCCTACATGCAGACAAACTTCCCTGTCACTTCTGCCCCAGTCTCCTGTACATCCTGCAGTACTGAAACCACTGCTGCCTCACCCTGGTCACTGTGCTGCTCTGTCAGCAGAGCAAAACAGGCTTAGAGGAGGTTCTGCCTGGCCTTATGGGTCTAGTGGACACCCCAGCTGGTCCTGACTGCCCTAAGTGGACGCAGACCACAGAAGGAGGGATAATGGATGTCCAGGTTGGTCTTACAACAGAATTAAGTAAGGCAAATTGAGAATTGTAGCGATGTCTCATGGTACACCAATGGGTTTTCACATGTTGAGTGTGCAGTACTTTCTGTTTCAAAAGGTCAGTAAATGAATGAATTCCTGAATCCTTAACCTGTTCCTAGTTGTTAGGTTATGTGCTTATAAAACAGAGATAATGCAAAAAAAATTGTAGTGAGTTTTCACCTTTCTAATGTGTGTGCATATCTCTTTAAGAGACCCTGTGTATGTCATTAGACTGAGCACCGGTGGAGCTCAGTCAGTCAAACTGGGCCCAGGCCTGCAGCTACCCTCCTTCCAATCCTCCAAGTCCTCAATAATGCATGCCCCTTCCTTTACTAGTTCTGTGGCCTCCTTTAGGCTGAAGGTCATTCACATCAACTGAATTGGCTGAGCAAACTGCTCCCAAATACTGGAAAATGCTTCACAATACTTTACAATACCTTCCAGTTGAGGCTGTCTGTATATATTTGACTGAGACACTAAACAAGTCCATCTAATGGAATGACAACATATGAGTGTGAACGTTTTATGTGACTGACTAAGGTTGCAAAAATATGGGCAGCTGGCAATGCAACGGGTACCAAAATGCACTTGTAGCAAATTCCTCTCACTAGCTTTGAGCCAGGTACCTCGGCACAGTGAGTGGGCACTTCGGTGTAGCATGTCTCTGTACTGTTGGCCATCGGCATACTCTTGATGATGAAGAAAACTAATTAAACGTGATCACATGACCTACTGGACATGTATTATTTGAGGTGTTCTCACTTAGATCAGCTGTTTTACTAAGTATAACAACTTGGTATAACTAAACATACTGCAAAATTGCCATATGTTTGTTTAAACAGAGATATAACAGAGAAACAGTACGAAAACATTGCTGACCACATTTCTCTGTGTATCACAGGCTGACGGAGGTCTGATCATGGTCCACAAGAAACCCCAGCACATATTAATATGTAACATCCAGGTTACAGCCTGTCTGGGTTTATTTCTAATTCAGCTTTACGTATAATGAATTCATAAACAGCCGGACAGAACATGTTAAATCTGAACTACAAATCAATTCCAGCATAAAAATATACTCAGGGACCAAAAGGGGAAAGCACTACAATTTTATTTAATACAATATCATACTAGTGTATGTTGACCACTAGCATGTAACTTCAAAAGAATCTGCCAGTAGATATATTGTGACTATAGAATCTGTATTGCTCATGAAAATTATAACATCAATAAAATTACTCATGGCCTAAACTTAATTTAGCAACACACATTAGCTTCTTCCATTTGCATAGGATAGCAAATGATACTGCTAAATATGGCCATTTTCATGAAATTTCCACTTAACAGTATCCGGCGTTGTTGTATATTAATAGTCACTGCGTGTATTATTCATGGGCCGGATTACTTCTGTGTAAGTGTCCCAGGCCCGCAGTGCTGTGAGCAAACACAGCCTTGCTTTCAAGCTTGTCACGTGTAATACTAATGCCACCGGACACACAAGCGGAAGCAACAGTGTACCGATGCTGTAAGCGGTGCCCATTGTAATAATAAATTCAAAAATAAAAGAGTTTTTATCTTTGAAGGGAATTAATAATGAATGTGGAGAATTTCAAACTTTAATTGTGCTGAATTAAATGATTCACGATGATGTTTCTTTTATAAATTGGCAAAGCAGGCTGTGGAACAGGAGCGAGTTGTAAACCCTGTGCACACATGCCAGCCTCTGGCCTGCAAACGGAAGAAATGTGAGGACCTCAGGCACTGCTCAGAACTTCATGGTTACAACCCAACAACCATTGGCTGAAATGAATGAGATCAAGAAATCCACATGGCCACCTGTACAGCTGTGGTCATGGACCTACAGACACAGATGAAGGAAGAAGTGAGGAAAAGTTGTAAAGAACTGAAGGGAAATAAAGGGGTTATTGGTAAAAACTGACCACATTAAAAGCATGAGTGTTAACGTACACCTGTATTTTAATTTATATTGTTCTCCCTCACAGCGAGGTGAGCCAGTTTAGGCAAGGTCTCAGCAACGATGTCATCTGCTTTTGACATTTAGCGGTTCAGGGAAAGGCAGGTTGTGTCGCTGGGTCAGGCAAGCTACGATAAGATTACATACCTTTGTGTGGTGGAATAATGGAACACCAGCTGATCTGTCCAAACAACACCACCTGTTTCTGACACAAGCGAGAGTGTGTTCTACGACTGAACGCACCTCTCCATGCACCCCATTGAACCGGCATATGTGGATGGTGAAATAGGATTATTAGCCAGACCTTTAAAGTCTTTCGTGTGTGTGTGTGTGTGTGTGTGTGTGTGTGTGTGTGTGTGTGTGTGTGTGTGTGTGTGTGTGTGTGTGTGTGTGCATGTGCGTGTGTGTGCAATCAACAAACTAATATACCATCCATCTCAAAATGCCCAGGATAAAAATTACAAACGATGATGTTGCTATTACTTAAAAATTAAAGCATCATGTGTGGATCTAGGACAAAGTGCGACAACCATGTTGGCATCACAGATGAGTTTCACACTGATGGAATGAAAGTATTTTCTGTTCACAAAGGCAGCTTTGTTCTCAGATATAACATGTAAATATGGGTCTGTATTCATTAACGCACATGTCACGACATGTTAAAAGTAATTTTAAATGCAAATAAACTGTACATGTCCCTGTTTTGTATTTCCTCAAAAATGTTTCTACGACTGCTCTCGAACTTTTTGTAAATGTGCAAACTCTTTCAGGACGTGTTTTAAATTACACTTCTGAAAATCTTTGACTAAATGTGTCTATAAGGGTTTCTCTTTTTTTCGTTAATACAAAGCCTTTATAATTGATCCCCTAGTAGGGTATCAGTACTATAAGTACAACACAGTGACTCTAAACGTAGGCTGTTGTAACCCAGGTATCATCCACATAGCTAAACCAATGGGTTGGTGCCATCATAGTATGTGGTTGGCACATGGGTGAAGATCAAGGTCCATGAAGTACAGACCTTCACAGACCACATAAGCATAGCGCACACGAACATCAAATTCACCAAGGAAAACACCAAAGACAATAGGCTGGCCTTCCTGGATTGTTAATTTCCTCATAGGGACACGGGTCAATCTAGGAACACACCACTGAGAGAAAAACTTTGTAATTCCTTACATGGCTGGTGTGTCTGAGAAGCTAAAAAGGATCTTTGCAAAACTCCACATACCTGTTTATTTCAAACCTACCAACACCCAGAGGCAGAGACTCATCCACCGAAAAGACCGGACACCAAAACACACCAACCAACCCGTACAGAGGAGGATGGCCTAACACAGGACAAGCCTGAGGAGTGCATTCAGCAGTGTGCATGCAACTGAAGGATAAAGGACACATCTGAGGACAACATTGTACACATTTTGGACACGGAAGATGGATGGTTTGAGAGGGGAATGAAAGAAGTCATCTATTCAAAAGTAGAAAATTCCTCCCTCAACAGAGGTGGAGGGCTCAGGTATAATCTGTCCTCCATCTCTCATGCTGCCCTTTCAGTCACACCCAGGAAATTTAAATCCACTTTAAATTTCCACCAGGAAAAAAATTAAGAATCCATGGTGTAGGTATGAGGCAGTTATGGCCCTGGGTCCCTTGTGGCCCTAGGCAATATTATATTTGTGCTCCCCTCCCCATATGACAGCACAACATTTGCATGCTCTTCAGCGTGCCCCTACGGATGGAAGGCACCCCTTATAATTTGACTATATAGCCTTTGCCCAGGGCCGGTTCTTGTGAGGTACTGACCAGCTAACAAGCCTATAGTAAACCTCCCTGGAAGATACATTTTTAGATATCCTACCAAGTTTCATCAAACTGAGAAAGCTAGTTGGATGACTACTGAAATTTTTCAAACTAAGAAAGAAAAAAAGTCTGATGACTGAGAATCTTCACCAACATTCAGGTATATCTCTGTTCACGTATATCTGCCCATTGCTTATAGCTAACAATGAGTCCTCTCACTGTAACTGTAGGAACGGAGAGTGTCAGAAAACAAACCCAGTTAACTAAAAGGAAATGCACAGTAAACAGTTTTAATTTTAATTATTTCCATAACAGCGGGTATGAAATTCATAGTCTATACATGTCCCTGAATATCACTCTTCCTCAGAAAGGCAGGTATCCTTGCATTTTCAGAACTGGCCTGAGGCCTTCAGTATGTCTACTTAGCATTATGTTGGACTTTTCTGTCAGTCACGGTCAAGCTGGGAAGTAAACCTGGATCTCACTATTCTTGTTTAGTTGGAGATAGGGGGTGTTATACTAGTCATGGACGTAGATTTGTGACAATTAACAGTACTGCATCATAATATACTTGGGAAAAGTACTGAGCCTGAAATGTTCCAGTTTTATATATTTAGCTGTAAAAATGAGTGAGATCTGTAATTCACATCTGATGGGCCACCTATATAACATAATAAGGCCCCTTGTTCTGAAAAGCACTAAAAATAAAAAATATATTGAATTGAATAATGTTGCACCCGGTGGTGCATTGGCGCCCCGCCCTGGATGTCCCCTGCCCTGTGCCCTATGTGTTCTGAGATGGGCTCCAGGCTTCCCTGCGACCCTTAACAGGATGAAGCAGTATGGAAGATGACTGACTGACTGACTGACTGAATAATGTAAAACTGATTTGTAAGAATTTTAATTAAACACAAAACAGAAACATAAAACATCAGCCAACATGTTTTTATACAGCAAAAGCAGCAGGTCCATTGCCTCTCTGTCTCGTTCCTTTGTAAATTTGTGTAATTATGAGTATTACATATGTTACTTACATACAGCAATACCGAGAAGCCAGGCGCCTACCCCTGTGCCTTGACTGATAACACTGATCTACAACAACAAGAGCCAATGAACTCAATTCATTTATGAAAGTGTTTACTGACCTCCTCGCTTGGTGCCTCCACGCCAGTTGGTGAATTAAACAAGAGGCTCGAGACTAAGAACACGGTTAATGTCATCACCACACTTAAAGATTCACGCATAAATGATCCCCTTCTGCTGCAATACTACAGGGCAAAATCAGAGGACAATGGATTAAAATGGTGGGAGATTAATGCTGTTCTTTACAGGACAGCCAACACCTTCAGCAAGTGTAAAGAGGACATGCTTAATTAATGACCAAGTGAGCATCGCCCTTGACAACATTGGATGGCTTGTTTTTGCACGTGTTCTGTCACCTCCCCTCCAGCACGGAGAAAGCCAGGACACCCCAAGCAGCTTCACACATTAGCTGCCAGGCAACACATGCTAATGGAACAGATAAAAAGAATTGCAATTCCAACTTTGTGTACAACTGGACATGCACTGCATGATGAACGACCTACCCAGGATTGCAGTGTCAGACAATTTGGTCATGGTTGATGGTAACCGCTAAGCTCCTGAGTAACAGACTAGTACAGTGCACTCCTGAATAACAGACTAGTACAGTGTACTCCTGAGTAACAGATTAGTACAGTGTACTCCTGAATAACAGACTAGTACAGTGTACTCCTGAGTAACAGACTAGTACAGTGCACTCCTGAGTAACAGATTAGTACAGTGTACTCCTGAATAACAGACTAGTACAGTGCACTCCTGAATAACAGACTAGTACAGTGCACTCCTGAGTAACAGATTAGTACAGTGCACTCCTGAGTAACAGATTAGTACAGTGCACTCCTGAATAACAGACTAGTACAGTGTACTCCTGAATAACAGACTAGTAGAGTGCACTCCTGAGTAACAGATTAGTACAGTGCACTCCTGAATAACAGACTAGTACAGTGCACTCCTGAGTAACAGACTAGTACAGTGTACTCCTGACTAACAGACTAGTACAGTGCACTCCTGAGTAACAGATTAGTACAGTGCACTTCTGAGTAACAGACTAGTACAGTGCACTTCTGAGTAACAGACTAGTACAGTGTACTCCTGACTAACAGACTAGTACAGTGCACTCCTGAGTAACAGATTAGTACAGTGCACTCCTGAATAACAGACTAGTACAGTGCACTCCTGAATAACAGACTAGTACAGTGCACTCCTGAATAACAGACTAGTACAGTGTACTCCTGAGTAACAGACTAGTACAGTGCACTCCTGAATAACAGACTAGTACAGTGTACTCCTGACTAACAGACTAGTACAGCACACTCCTGAGTAACAGATTAGTACAGTGTTCTCCTTTATATGCATGTGCTCTTAACCAATATTGTGCTTATAACCAAAGTGTGTTTATAAACATAACTAATAATACAAACCTAAATGGCTGTTTGGAGTTTGCTCCTGTCCTGCTTGGTTGCTGAAAGAAACAAAACAGTGATGGAGGTGCAGAGAACAGACCTGATGATTCCTCTGTAGAACTATCAGCAGCTCCTGGGGCAGGTTGAATTTCCTAAGCTGGCACAGGAAGTACATCCTTTGCTAAGGATCAATACATTGCAGCTGAGGAGTAATTCACTCCTGTTTTGTGTCTTGAGGCATGTGTCGGTAAAGGAGCTATACAAAAGTTGAGTCAATTATGACATATTCCAGTACAAAGAACACGTGATGTGTTTTATGAACATTATTACAGTACATGCAGTAGTTGGTGTCAACACTTAGTGTAAATCTAATGGAAAAGTCTTTGTCCTCTGAGCAATATTCTACTTATTAATGTAATAATATATGGATTTTCATTATGCTCATTAAATAAGCAACATCATTGATCTGTAGTGTTGTTTGAAATTAGCAATTATACCTTTGGATGAATGCCATAACTCTTTCCCAGTTCCGACTTAATTTTCTTTGTCGTCCAGTCACTGTAGGTGCTACCACATCCAGCTAAGCACAGCACACTGTAGGTGCTATCACATCCAGCTAAGCACAGCACACTATAGGTGCTATCATATCCAGCTAAGCACAGCACACGGCCCTTATTTGAACATGCCAGTATTTACTCTGAGTTACACAATTTTAACACCTGCATGTGTCGAACAGACGGGAGGTTACAGACTTCTCTAAAATGAGCAATGCCATTAGTCGCTGATGGTCGATATGTCGCTTAAGGTTGACTTATATTGGCTACTGATATCCATGTTTATAGGTGGAGACAGATAGGCAAGCTACTGTGCAAGTGGATCCGAAAATGTTTTGTTTGTATAGCTGGACTTTGCTCTTATCACCAGTGCTTATAAATGGATTTAACTGCCATTTGAAAAGCCTGAATTCAAACAACACCAGACATGCAGCATATTAAGGGATCATCTTGTAACCAATGTGCTTACAAGTCGAGTGCACTGTACTGTCTCAGAATGAGAGGCACACGTATCAGTTTAAAAAGCAAGGTAAATGTATGTCAATTAATTCATCGAAAATGTGGCAACCCCTTATATTGTTCAGAAAAAGAGCCAATTCTAGTTGAAGTAGACGATGCATTGAAATCCATAGTTTGTATGACTATCATGTGTTGCCATTCACAGGTTTAAATTAGCAGGAACAATGAAATTAACAAAAAATAAATTAGCTAAACTGGTTGGTGAATGACAGTTTGCAGTAATCTCACAATGAGTATGATGCTTTAATTTTATCATCAACACAGGATTCTTTTACTTTCACTAACAGTGGTTAAAATTAAACCAGAGTGAGGCTTCTGTATATAATGACAGAGACAGGTCTACATTCTGAGCACACAGATACGCATCTTGACTGCGGCATGGCATCTCGCAGCTAAAGGACAGAATAAGAAAGAAGCAACTGCTACCAGGAGAGGTGCGAAGTGAGGGCTGTGAAATGGTAATGGTGTGCAAAGTCTCACATGCTGGACAAATCTGTTTATGAGATCAGAGTGGTAATGAAATAACATTTACATTTCTGGAGTCACGCCTCTCCCTGTCATCTGTTCTAAGTGGTATGCACTGATCAGCCATAACATTATGACCACTGACACGTGACGTGAATAACACCTATTTAGCTATAATGGCTCCTGGATGTGGGTCGGATATATTAGGCAGCAGTTAACATTTTGTCCCTGAAGTTGGTGTTGGAAGCAGAATAAATGGGCAAGAGTGAGGATTTGAGCAACTATGACAGGTGCCAAACTGTAATGGCTAGACTACTGGGACAGAGCAACACCAAAACTGCAGCTCTTGTGCGATGTTCCCAGGCTGCAGTGGTCAGGACCTACCAAAAGTGGTCCAAGGGTAGAGAAGCGATGAACCTTGGGTCCTGCCTTTCGTGTGGATGTTACTTTGACATGTACCACCTACCTAAACATTGTTGCTAACCGCAGCCATTACACCCACAACAGTTATCAGCTATATGTAATAGACTTAGAAACATCACATACATCCACAAAAAACAATTGTGTAAATTACAACAGCAAGTAACAACTGGCACATATGGAGTGCATTGGGAGAGTGATGTAAATGTATCTACACAGAGACACACATACAGGCATCTATAGAAATAACACTGGTAATATGTGTGTTATTGTATGGTGAGTACTGATGGGCTGTGGTGGGTTGGCACCCTGCCCGGGGTGTCCCCTGCCCTGGGTGTCCCCTGGGAGGGGCTCCTGGCTTCCCGCCACCCTGAGAATGGATGGAATACTGATGTGAAAACCAATTTAAAAAGAACAAAAATCTAAAACCTTACAATTTAATTGTAACTTGGCAAGGAATGGCACTATATAAAAATTAACTGAATTGAATTGAATGCTGTGATGTTCATTATGTAACAGGGACACACCCAGCCCAGTGTTCATGCTGGGGCCTTGGGTACGACCTGGCTTTCCAAATTTTTCTTGGCAGTCTATAATGCTCCCCTTTCATTATAACCACTGGGAACTTAAAATATACCCAGTCAGCTAAAAGGAAAAATCCTAGACAAGCTCGGTGGACACTCTTTTTCACAACTTTTGGATTTATTGCTGTATACAGTAGCACCTTTGCCTACCATTTGTATCACACACGTGCAAGAATACTGGACAGTACTGTGCTGCACATGCAATTAAAAGAATCCTGAGTCAGTCTCATTAAAGAAACATAATAATGTTTAATGTACATCAGAAATGAATGGATCTGTGTACATCACATCACACTGGGACAGGACTGGACTGGGGCACATCACATCACGCTGGGACAGGACTGGACTGGGGCACATCACATCACGTTGGGACAGGACTGGACTGGGGCACATCACATCACGCTGGGACAGGACTGGACTGGGGCTCATCACATCATGCTGGGACAGGACTGGACTGGGGCACATCACATCACGCTGGGACAGGACTGGACTGGGGATCATCACATCACGCTGGGACAGGACTGGACTGGGGCACATCACATCACGCTGGGACAGGACTGAACTGGGGCAACATTTTCCACCAAACCTCTACAAAGCTGAGTTGTAAGTGCCTTGGACAAGTGATACAAATGTAAACCTTTTATGGCTTTAAAGCACAAATAAAATTCATTTTTAGTTCTTTCAAACTAAGACAGTTTAACATTTAGAGACAGTTTAACATTAAGAAAAATTAATCTTTGTTTACATTTTGAGGCTTGCTGAAGTTATTCAGTGTGTTTTAACATGATTATACATCCAGGTCCAGAATTGTTAGAATTCCCTGACAAATATGTACAAAAAGCAGTACAATTACTAAGCACAAATTAATTAGCAAATAGCAGTTTACTCAGTTAATACATGGATCTGTTCAATCTTTTTTTATTTGATACTATGCTATCAGTTCACACAAATCTTGAGTTTCCAAATATTTATGAGGAATGTTACAAAAGGTTTACTCAGTTAATACATCATCTTTTTGTTTAATATTAATGTTCAGAGAGCAGTAATAGTTAGATCTTCATATGTTGATATTGAAGATCAGACCATGTCTCACAGAACATTCTACTCAGCTCCTGGTCCAAGCATTGTTCATTTCAAGATTGGACTATTGCAATTCATTCCTGGCTGGCCTCCCAGCCTCTGCTATGTATCCTCTCCAGAGGATCCAGAATGCAGCAGCACATCTCATCTTCAACGTTCCCAAATGGACACATGTGACTCCCTTGCTTGTCTCGCTACATTGGCTTCTGGTCCAGGCATGCATCAAATACAAGACCCTGATGCTGACGTACAAGGCCATCAATGGGACTGCTCCAGGCTACCTGCGGTCCCGAGTCAAGAACTATGTCCCCTCCTGTTCTCTGCGGTCTACCAATGGGAAGAGACTGGTTTCACCAATCCTAAAATCTGGTAAACCTAGGCTCTTCTCTTCTCTGGCGCCTATATGGTGGAACAAACTTCCGCTTGCTTTGAGGACTTCATCATCGCTATCCACATTCTGCAAACAACTGAACACACATCTTTTCAGGGAGCACTTTAGGACTTAAAACATGAAATTTTTCCATGCTTTCATTGACTCAGTTGTGGCAATGGACTTGGCTGCTTGCTTGCAAATGTTTGTCTAGTTCATTCAGTTTCAGTTTCTCTACAGTTATTTCAGACTTACTGTTTATTTGTTTATGCTTTACTTGAATGACGTTGTGACAATCGCCTCACTTAATCGTCACTGTGCAGGCCAGTCAAGTTCCTCTACCCCAAACTCGCTCATCCATGTCTTTATGGACCTTGCTTTGTGCACTGGTG
>JABJVR010002437.1:0-11917 GCA_025773905.1 Chitala chitala
CCCCCCCCCCCCCCCCCCCCCCCCCCCCCCCCCCCCCCCCCCCCCCCCCCCCCCCCCCCCCCCCCCCGCCCCCGGGGGCTGCCTGTTTGGGAAGAGGCTAGGCCGGGAAGAGTTAGAAAGCAACACGATACCGTACAATGAAAAACCGCAGGTACCCACACCTGTGAACCTGGGCCCTGGAGGTATCCCTGCAACACCTGTCTGTAAATGTTATATGGACTTGTGGTTCGTTTAGTTTTTTTTTTTTCCTTTTCGTTCCTCTTTTATTTGTATTTTCCCACAAGGTCCTTTATATAGAGATCAAAGCCATTACAGTACAGTCTTTTCAATACATGATCATTCAGTGAAATTAGAGATATGGCACTAAATACATCATTACCATTTCATTTCACGTCATGTAATTTAATGCAGTATCTTAAGCAAAAAAATAATAACAATAAAGTAAACACATTAGTAAGTAGTTCAACAAAAACCGTTTAAAGAGCTGTTGTAGCTTTGGTGACACGATAAATTAACCGCGTCGTCTACTATTTTACAGGTTAACTGAAAAGCAAAAACTATGCAAGGGTTTGCAAGTTTGGAAGCAGCAGCAAACCGAATCTTTACATCAAAACACTCGAAAATTTAAGGAGGAAGGCACCGGTATGTGGGGCAGCAAAGGCCACGTCGTGGGGATAAACGACCCTCCGTCACTTTGTCTTTCCCCTGTTAAAGAGCGCAGCTGTCCTTGGATATCAGATTCCACCATGTTAAAGCCTCGAAGGCAAACCCAGCGAAGCACGAAAGTCTTCCTCACATTAGGAACACTGTATGCACTTGCATTTTTAAAATCTGAATATCACGATCTGTCAGTGTTAAATAACAAACAATCAATAAAGATCTTTCATTTAAACGTGCTCAAACATAACATACACAAACGATGGATCTGACATCGGTGAAGTGGTTAGGTGGCCTCCTATCCCGTGTGGAAAACTCACAGCTTGGTTAGAAAGCCAGTTTCACTTTCCAAACAAGAGTTGCCCAACAACTGCGAAATTAAAGTGTCATCATAATGCGGATAATATAAGTAACTAAGATAAGAACAAAAGGACAGTCGGTGTGTTATGACACTTTACTTTTGTTTTTCCACTAACCCGTGTAATTAAACTGACGGATTGGTGATGCAATAATTTGAAAGACAGCTGCTCAAATACAAAGATAGTAAACTAGCTTTAAAGTTAAGCGTTTGGTACCCTGCTGACCGCCATCTCAAGACATATCTTACCCTTTGAGTTCTTCTTTAGTCATGGCTGGACAAGGATAAATGTTGTACGATAGATGTCAGAATATGGGTGTTTCAAAATACCGTGACAGAACCGGTTCATCTGCAGACAAGCGGAGCATGAGCGGAAAGGACTCTTATCTTGGTTGCACCGCGTCACAACATCCTGTTATTCCGAGTAGGAATTTGTAGGCAGAGCACATGTGGTTCCTACTATACGTCTTTAAATTCTGGGTATTTTTGTGATAGAATGTATTTTTTTCACTTGCGGGAAAAGCATTTAATTTTATTTTTAATCTCTTCTGTATGTTTGCAGTTTTATTCAAATATCAGTAACCCGATGGCACGTTGTGATTCTGAGTTGTTTCGTGCTGGTTCGTATTCTTGATTAATGAGCCTACAAGAGTGTATCCTATATAACTTTGACTTTTTGTCATTATATCCAGTCTCATTACATTGTCTGTCACTGTCAAGAAACCCTAATAACAGTGTCTCGAGACAAAACACTACACCATGAAAAAAAAATATATGATGCAGAAATTTAATATGCTATACTTCAGCTTCAAAAATAAAAATATTTTATATTTTTTTTTTGGCCCCATCTGAATAAAACAATTTTATTGGATTTTTGAAATCCAATAAAAAGCTCTTCCTCAGATGGCTGACAATGTCAATGCAGGATGTGATCAATCTGTCAACAAGAAAAGTCTATCAACAAGTACTTTGTTGGTTTTCCTTTAACTGCATTTTACAATTCAAATTGCTAGTAAAACATAAGCTTCAACGTCAGGAGACCTTCCAGTCTTTTTTCTCTTATGTTATATGACAGAAACTATATATATAAAATTATTTATTATTATTATTATTTTTTTTTAATTCTGTAATACACAAGCCACATAAACATGCACTGATGCTACCAGTTTCAGTACGAACCACTGAAATATTAATCTGAAAGGAGTTTCACTAAGTGAAACTCCTGCTTGTCAATATACAGTAAGCAAAGTGAGTGTTTTACATGTGGCCCACTAGGAGCAGGTAAGTATTGTATACTAAGATAAGCAGTTGCCACAGTCACTATACTTTCAGGAAAGATTGAATTTACATCATAGTTAAAAGTTATGGTAATAGTATCTAATGTAAGTCAGAAAACAAAAAATAAATAAATAAATGGATGACTCTCACCAGTAAACAGAGCATTTAAGCAACAATATTGTAATTGATTCAAACTCCAGCAGCACCTCATGTCACATTCAGGAGTAGTAACCACCTGTACAGTTTAAATTAATACAATTCCACGATTAATTGAAGCAAACATAGAGTTAATTATCTGTGAACAGAATCATATGACGCAGTATTAAAAAGGAAAGAATTGCTTAATTTTGCAACATTCATTCTTGCCGTCTTTAAAATCATCTGATAATGTCATTTAGGAGATTTAAGAAGACTGATACTGTCAGTAGTGTTTCAACTTTTTCCTGTAAACACTAATGTCATGATAGGTGATCAGATCATCAGCATAAACTGTGTGGGTGTTTTTTTTAGTGTTTGTCCCATAATGGAAATTAAACATTAAACGAGTTAAGTTGTCAAGCATGAAACACCATGGCAATCCAATGGCTGCTGTTAGATTTGAACCCTCGTTCTGAGTCCTCTTTTTCTGTTCCGTGGTCCAGTCAAACTAGGAAAAATTCCAGCTGTAGGTTTGTAGCAGAAGACTGCTCACTCTGTTGTCAGTTCCCTTGACCATTAATTCATTACAATGCCTGTTATATTTTTTTACCTTTTGAGTGAACTGTTTTACCAAATCACATTAAGAATAGACCCATCTGAAAAGTATGACTGACCACTACACACTAGAGTTAAGGATGTGTACAGATGGGAGACAAATTAAAGGAAAACCCTGAGTTAATGAGTGGAGAGACATAATGAATGCAGGTGCTTCCACACAGATGCACTGCATGGTACAGCTGAGCAGTGACCATCCCATCATGCTCTGCGATGTGTGTAAAAACACTGAGCAGGCCCAGCTGATTCTGTTTTGGATCAAGATGGCATGAGGAAAAGATCTAAGTGACCTTGACAGGGGGTTCATTGTTGGGTACAGATGGCAGGAACTTCAGTCACAAACACTGCATTTAGATCTATGGGGAAGACATCAGTAAATAAGGTCGGACACCCTTTGTGGTTGACAGTGTACATGTAAAAACCGTGACGCTTGTGCATGAGTGTGATACATAACAGAAGAGCAGCTCTTCCTCAGGTGGCTGACAATGTCAATGCAGGATGTGATCAATCTGTCAGCGAGAAAAGTCTATCAACAAGTACTTCATTGGTTTTCCTTTAACTGCATTTTACAATTCAAATTGCTAGCAAATTGTAAGCTTCAACGTCAGGAGACCTTCCAGTCTTTTTTCTCTTATGTTATATGACAGAAACTAAATTACTCTCAAGGTGTGAGAGTTAATTACCCAAAACAACATATCCTTGTGCCAGTTTAGGAACTTGTTTGTACAGCTTTCTCTTGCATACCAGTTTTTTTTTCACCCAAGACAAATTTTGGTGGAATGAGGATTTTGCCATACCTCTTCCTCCATCCATTCACTTTACTGCCTTATCCAAATCAGGGTCATGGGAAGCCTGGAGCCCATCCCAGGAAGCACAGGGCAGGGGACACCCTGGCAGGGCGCCAACCCACTGCAGGTCACATGCACACACTACGGACAATTTGCAAACACCAATCAACTTGCATGTCTTTGGACCATGGGAGGAAACCGGAGAACATCCACCAAGCACGTGGAGAAGATGCAAACTCCATACACACAGACCTGAGGTGGGAATTGAAACCAGGCGCCCAGGTATGAGGCGACAGTGCTAACCACGCCGCCGCCGTACCTCTTAGAAAGTGAAAATATTTAACCTGATAACGAGTGAACTAATATAAAGTCTTACGATTTCTGTCTGAGCAAAAGCCTGTCTGAGCAAGCATCCTCATCAACATCTGATAAAGAATGTTATCTAACCTTAGCTGTGTGAGCCTCAAATGCGTTCCATTCTCTGAAATTCCCTCACACAGCATCTTCTGTATTTAGGAATTTCCTCAGAAAAGAAAGGTTCAGCACTAAAACATGCAGAATACTTCTCTCGTATCAGTTTTCACACCTGAGCACTGTATGTTTTTAAAATGTTTAGCAGTTTTACAAAGCTGGCATAGAACAAAAGCTCCCATTTTGCAGGTAAAAAGGTAACTTAAGAATAAGGCTTGACTGTTTAATGTGCGTCTTCTGTGCATTGCAATGGCACCCAGGTGCCAAAGACAACAACATTTGTGTTTGTGTGTGCGTGTGTGTGTGTGTGTGTGTGTGTGTGTGTGTGTGTGTGTGTGTGTGCATGCACAAGGACCTACCATACTACTGCAGATTGTTTGAACAGGGTTTTACCCTCACTAATTCCTGCCACAGGAAGTGACCCCCTTAGGGTCACTTCCCAGCCAAAACAATACTGGTGTTAATAACTACACTGCAGTCTAAATGTGACTGGGTCTGTCCTGTGTCAAACTTTTCTTCTCACACGTACAACTAGATGCGTGTATGTATGAGTGTGTGTACACACCACCTGGTTGTGTACGGTACAGTTATATTAGACTGAGAATGCCTAAGTGTCACTTTCAGCTGAAACCACAGAACATTGTACTGTCACCGACAGCTTTCTTACTTTAGATTGTCAGACTGATCCACAGGCTGATTGGAGCATCCCAGCATCACTGCCTCAGATGAATCTTCTGGTTTTTTTCTCTTTGCTTTTTCCTGCCACGGTACGTACTAAGGAGGGACACCCGTTTTTATTCAGTGGTCTTGTTCTTTGGAGGGTGATGACAGTCTGCCATTTGGTAGAGTCCTGCTCACCTAACACACAGGTGTATGGTGGTTGAAAGACACTATGGTTGCACCATGTAAATACAAGTCGTCATTGACTTACAACCTATGCGATGTATGACTGTTCGACTTTACGACCACAACTGTGACCGATATGTCTGGTGAGCATTGCCCAGTTGGGAGTACAAGCATACGATAGTTTCGCCCAGCTCCCGGAAGCACTAGCAGTTCTGCGCACAAAGCTTGGTGTAACCTCAGACTCGGTACAGTGCACTTCCTCCGTGTTCATTTTCTGTGTTCACAGTTTAGGGATTATCAGAAGGTTGTTCTCTACTGAATGAACTTCTTGCACATTTTGAAGGAATGAACCCAAACACTGAGCGATTTACAAGGATTGAACGGATGGCACATGACGCGTTTCGCCATGTACGAGGAGAAAGCCTCGCGGTTGTAAGCTGACGACGACTGTATGCTGAAGGCCTGGTTTGCTGGCTGGTGCTATCACCATAACAAGGTCAACATCACAACAATAATGAGGCTCTAATGAAGAACTTACACCTGGCCACTCCCTATGGTCAGAGCAGTAGGAAAGCAATTAGTTCAGAAAAGAGCAGTGAAGAGATTATTGAATAATGCACAGTCAGGGAAGGAAAGACACATAGCTGTTAAGATGTCCGGAATGCTCCGTGAATGTGGACAAGCCTGCATTGCCACGGTGAATTCTGCAGGGCATTGTTCCCAGGACACAGAGAAATAAACAGGCTCGGTTCAACGTGTTTTGTTGAGGAGTGTGTTTGTTAAATGGCACATGGCTCAAACCTGAAATACAAGACAAAACACAGCAGAGAAGTATAACTCGATGTCAGACAGTACTACATGCAATTAAATACTCAACACAGATGTGTAAGGGCATGCATAAACATAGAGAAGGAAAACTGCTTTTTCATTGAACCCAGAGGCATAATCACATTCCAACAAAGAAAGAAAGGTTAAAGAACACCCACAATGGATCCAGCAGCAGACACAAAGCTGACTCAGAGGTACGCCTCTCGGGAGACCTTGCAAGTCTGCTTTATAGAGGCTCATCCTCACCAAGCAAGGCTGTAAAAACAGAGCAGGTGTTCTACAGCCCCTAAGCAAGAAGGTCATCGCCATGGAGACTCCCACAGCTATTATGGCACAAGCCTAAGGTGAGTGACAAGGGCTGGCTCCGCAGAGTCTAGCTGGCAGCTCACAAAATGCAGGGTGCAGTACAGAAAAAGGGCTCCATGAAAGGGCCTTGGAGCTGCAGCACCTAATGCACCCAGAAAATGCGACATTCCGTATAAAACTTCTTTTCTCCTTTTCAACCTGGCGACATGGAGATCACAGGTGAACAGCCAGTTCTCAGCTTCACACATTTGGCAATTCTTATGTATTCTGCCCCACTAAATGACATGCAAACGCTGCTAGGATATTGGCATTAAATAGAGCAGGCAGTAGTCAGTGTACCATCAGAGTCATTGTCACCAGCCCATTATGACAATGGCTGTGACTGTAGGTCTATGGACCCCCCAGAGCTTTCTGTAATCATATGGACAAAAGGGGGCTGGGCAAGGAAATCAGAAGGTTATATTGGCAGTGACTGTTAACCTTTAACCTTTTACATTGTCACACACAAAATCCAATAAATATACTTGCCATGAGGACTTTCCTTTGGTCCAGCTTTTTATACAAAAAACACACAACAGATTTAGTCCCAATTGAGCTAAATGCGCTCAGCCTTACAAAGCTAATTTGTATGTATTTCCTGAATATGTTCAATACAATATTTATGGTCCCAAGAGAAACACAATGATTCTTTTCAGGACTTTCACATTTAAGTTCATATTTGCAGTTGAAGACAATGAGTCTCTGTGATGGCAGAGGAGCTGTGCATTTTTAATAGAAGCGGGATTTATTTATTTAAATTTTTGGGTTTTTTGTTCGGTGTGCGTTTCACGTGTTACCATTCCTCAGCGACACTTGGTGATGTGGAGGTGTTTTAACAGACAGAGAGAGATGTCCGTAAGCCCTCCTCTCAAAGAGTGCATTAATGTGGCTTGTGTGCAACATCCTTTAAATCACCGCTAGGCATCGCAACACATTTTGAATGACAGTTCATAAGGAGGGGAAGAAATAGAGAAAAAAAAATCTGTCACTGCTCTGTTAGGAACATATAGTGTTTCCCACACTTTTGCTTGGCAGGATAAGGCAGGGCCCTGGTTTTCAAGATAAAATCCAAACGAGCCGGTGCCGTGGTGTCTGAATGCGAAGGGTGAAAACTTCAGGGAGTTCAAAGTAAGAATGGAGCACCAGCAGGAGAGCAGCTATATGACATTGTCTGCGTCGGTGACACTATGGGAGAGGAGTCAGGGAGACGTGAGATGCAGATGACCCAGAATCTTTGGGCTGGCCCCGTTTGCTCATACTCTGCCACCCCCTTCAACCACACGAAAGTGAAGTTATGTCACTTACCATACCGCACGGCATGTCTGTTGCGCAAATTATCGTGTTTATTAAAAACAATCAGCGCCGGTTGCTATGCATCATTCAGAGATTTTATTAGGAAAATTTTAACAGCATAAGCAAACATTCAAAACGGACATCAGAAAACACAGAGAGACATTCGTTCAATGAAACAACCAGTGTCAACTACATTAATAAATAACACGTCCTCAGTACACAAACAGGTGTAAGTGCTGACATAAAAAAGTGTAGCAAACCAACTATATACATGCTGTACAAAATTACCAAAAGATCAGTCCAGTAAAATACTTCTTCGGTTTAGAGCTTTGCACTAGATGCTTATATACAAAAAGAGCGGAAACGGCCCGAAAACTCTGCCTGAGAGTTTACCCCCTGCTTGGAGGCATTTTAAGCCTTAACTAGTTTAAATAAACAAGTGTGGACCAAAAAAAAAAGATATATATTCACAGGTAGTCCGCTCTTCACAGCAAAGCTTAGCTCACCACAGCAGCATTGATATGACCGAAGGTCCATTGTCCACTGTTAACTGGAGTGGAAACTCGAAGACTCCGACTCCGACACAGAGGACATGACACCCCGCTTTTTCGGGAGCATCTTACGACTGGAGCCGCGGCTCGGACTCAGTGTGCTGCACGCCGACTTCTTGAACGTCACTCCCATGAATGCGTAGAGGATGGGGTTGAGGCAGCAATGGAAGTAGGCGAGGCTCTCTGTGAAGAAGATCCACTTCTTGATGGCCTTGGACAGGTCACAGCTGTAAGGCACGGCCCCCAGGAGCACCAGGATGTCCATGAAGATGCCCAGGCAGTACGGCAGCCAGCAGATGTAGAAGCACAAGATGAGGATTACGGTAGTCTTCAGTGCTTTGCGCTTTTGCTGGACCTTGGAGCCCTGAGACAGCCTGCAGATGATGATGCAGTAGCAGGTGAGGATGATGAACCCAGGGAGAAGGAAGCCCACCAGAATGTGCTGGAAATGGAAGGCGGCCATCCAGATCTCTTGCGTGGCCGCCGGGTAGTTGCGCTGGCAAATAAGCTTGGAGCCGGTGTCGTGCACCTTGGCGAACACCATGTCGGGAACGGTGAGGAGAGCGGCGGGCAGCCAAACGCCCAGGTAGATCACCTTCTCTGACAGCAGTTTCCTCAAGGGCATGCTGTTGGTGGCGCGCACAACCGCCAGGTACCGGTCCAGGCTGATGAAGGCGAGGATCAGCACGCTGCTGTACAGGTTCACGGTGTGTATCATGTGCACCGCCACGCACAGGAATCCCCCGAAGTACCAGTTACTGGCGACATCAACAGCCCAAAAAGGCAGCGTGAGCACGAAGAGCAGATCGGCCACCGAGAGGTGCAACCTGTACTTGTCGGTCATAGTTTTCTTCGCTTTTTTCTGGTAGCCCATCACCAACACCACCAGTCCGTTTCCCACTATTCCCAAAGTGAAAATTATTCCAAAAACGACGGGAACAAAGATCTTCTGGAAGTCGTGGTCGAGACCTCCAGAGCACGACTCCACTACAATATGGGGCATCCAGTCCTCTGAAGATCCTTCATAGTTCGAGTCATTGTCGAACATCTGAAAAATAAGTAATGCTCCTGTTAACAGTTGCAATAATAATAACAACAACAATAATAACAATAATAATAATAATTTTGCAAATAATTGTTCTTTTAAAAATAAAATGCATAATTCTGTGCTTAGAAATATAAAATGTAACAGGAAAAAAAACATTAATTACTTATTATTAATTACTTACATGCAAGTCATAAAATGATTCGTTTGTCATTTTCGCAATTCCTCAGCTGAATTCCTCAGCCAGCGTACCTTCTTTGCTTAAAAGTAAAGATCTGTATTCTTTAAGAGTAACAGCAGGATTTTAAATATTGTGCGCAGCTCAACGCCCTCCCACCGAGGTGTGGCTTAGCACACGGGCGGGGACAGGGACGGCCAGATGTTCATCACAGCGCCGCACTGCGAGGACAGCGGAGTCCACGCCTGTCCTTAGAGCGATGGTGCAGTTGGACTGGGACAATACGGTTGAAGGAACAGTGCAATGTAAAAATGGCACATGCATCGAAATGCTTTTATAACGTTTTTATAACGTTTTCACCGTGACCCTGGTGTGCCATGTGTGCGCACACGTGCGCCTGAGTGATTGACAGTGAAAAGGCGCTGCCGACGTGTCCGAGGCACGTTTTACGGTCGTGCGTGGGCTGGTCGCGCTGAGTTCAGGGTGAAAAGATTCGTATGATCTGCCTACGCAGTTATTGTGACCAAAAACGTCAACAACGATGTCCCACAGTCAGTGTTATAATACAAAATCAACAAACCACATCATGTTTCCATTCTTCTGTGATGGCTGTCTTTTTTTCTTGTCTGTGTATACGATGACAACAACAACAACAATAATAATAATAATAGTAATATTTTATTTATATAGTGCCTTTCTCAAACCCAAGGAGGATTTACAAGGAAGAACACACATAAGACCAAAGATTGTAAGACAATTGCATTTTATTAAAATCTGTGTGTTAGTTAGAGTACTTATCTACCTCCCCTTTAAACTGAGCTGTATACCAGCTAAGACAGTCCCACAGGCAATATTCCATTAAAAGTAATATTGGTGATTATGCAAGAACATGCATAACATGTTTAAACACAAAATGTGAGCGTAAGAATCGCAGGTAAATTTCCCGTTTGCACCCCCACAACCGTATTGTCTCGCCTTAAGCTGCCCCGTCATCACCGAGAAAACATTTACTGGGGGTCTTGTGAGATGGGAGCGATAGAGCTTTCCACAGCCGCGGCACTCGCTCCGCAGCCTGTCGACACATTAGCGCTGTTTTGTCTGCTTTGCCCCTCACTGAGTGATATAGGGAATTGTGCCGGAAATCCTGCTCCTGCCCAAGTGCTTCACAAACCTTCAGAATGGACTTTTCACAGCCTCGGGAAGTGGACCGGCTCCTACAGCTGCAGTCCCCAAGCTTCTTTAAACTTCTCACCTGTATTAATTCCCATCCAGTTTTTGTTTAGGTGTAGATGGAAGGCTGAAGGCAGCGCATTACTTCAGCTGCCCCCCCTCCAACCCCCCCACCAACACCACATGACAGTGAAGCGTCTCTGTGTGTAGAGGTAGTGCCCATCTAACATCCCTCTTAAACTCTCGCTGATGGACTGGAGCCTGCACCCCATGGTCCTCCTTTGAAATTGGAGATGATTGACTGATTGATTGATTCCATCCCTGGGCAGCTGCTGTGTGTTTGTGTCACATTTGTTCATACACCGCTGCATTTTTGTGGGAATCTCGTGTCCAGCGGGTTCATTGCAGTGTTGTGGCTGGTAGGTGGGGTCACAGTAGAAGAACGGCGTTCCTTATGCGAGGAGATCTGTGAACAGGTTCAGCTTCAGACAGATGGCTCCATAGAGCATCTGTGTAATTGTACTCGGCTCTCTTTGAAACGGCGAGGGAACCTTATGGGTGAGGCTGGGGGAAAGTGTACACGCTCAGGTGGTATAAGGTGACCCTGAGATAAACAGACTGGCTCATCTTTCCTATTGCTATCAGGCAGGTCAGGTTGTCACAGTGCTCTCGTTTACACACACACACACACACACACACACACACACACACACACACACACCTGTAGTCAGTGCCACCCCATCTGGAGTGCTGACTGTTAGACTCAAGGGGCTTCAAGACTAGAACAGTTTTGATCAGCTCAGTATCTGCCTCTAGTACAGTTACAAAAGCTGGGGGGGCAGGATTTATGTTTACTATCTTGCAGTCTTGACCAAAATTACGGTGTTTATTATATGGAATAGTGTGTAAGTTTCTCAAGCAGTGATGAGGTCAGCCTGACTTTTTCCACACTTTCTCAGTCTTTTCATGATGACCAGACATAACCCCCGGGAGCACTCAGGGTCACAAAAACACCCCGACGCGCCTTTTGCCAAGAGTGAAACATCAGACGGCATCGCATACTTAGTGCAGTCCAGCGTTACATTTTCACAGACTCATGCAAGTTCACGAGTGCATGATTTTACGCAGAAAACTCGAAAAGGGAAACAGAGTTGGGCTTGTGATCAAAAGGTTATTAGTTCAAGTCCTAGAACACTCCTTTCTGATTTCCCCTCACCAACCTGAATTAGAGCCCATTGACATAGAGATATGAAGGCCTATTGTGAACGTAGACGTACAGTATAGTCCTAGAGATGTAGAGAGGACAGCACTGTATGTGTGAATGTAGACATATAGTCCTAGAGATGTAGAGAGGAC
>JABJVR010002438.1:0-17396 GCA_025773905.1 Chitala chitala
CACACACACACACACACACACACACACACACACACACACACACACACACACACACACACACCAATCAACCTAACCTGTGGGAGGACCCGGAGAAAGCCCACCAAGCACAGGGAGAACATGCAAACTCCACACACACACACACACAGACCCGAGGCAGGAATCGAGCCCCAAGCCTGGAGGTGCGAGGCAATGGTGCTAACCACCACACCACCATGCCGCCCCTTCTTTATTAGGTCACCCAGTTTAACAGTGGCCTCTAACCAGCATGGGTTCTTCTGCCGTGCGTCCTATGGTGTTTAGGGAAGGGTGGGCAGGGTAGCAGCTTGGTCAAACCTGGACCAGAAAATGCTGCTCACCACACAGCAGAGTTACAGTGATGACAGCTGAAGAGGCAGGAAGACAAGTGGAAGTTTTTTGTTTTTTTTTTTTTGGAGGAAGAAAGCTCGGGAGTCTTGGATGCTGGCATCGGTGCTCGTTCAGTATATCGGGTGACAATCTGGACGAACAATACAGAATTAACAGGTAAAAATTTAGCCGAGCCACGGGTGCGCGCGTGCACTCGCCAGAGCGCGCTTTAAAACAACACGTATCAGAAACCGTTTAGTCGCACTTATAAAAATGGCGAACTGAACTAGTTCGCATATTCTTAATAATATTCTACAATATGTAAAATTACTAAGTGACGTACTAAACTACAAGAAAGAAAAAAATCAAAAATTAGCAAAGGTCATGGTCAGCTTTTTAAAATAAGTTTTTCTCGGAACAAACGGTACAGAACATACAGAAAACCTAAACTAAACCAATGCCACAATGAGGTAAAACCTGGATGAACAAAACAGAATGAAGAGGGAATGTGTCGCCTAAGCAGCACTTCACTCACCTCAGCCGTCTCTCAACGGACTGAGACCACGTGACGCATCTAGCAGCGCCAACACTGTTGCAGTTGAGAACAGTCTTCCCTTCGCTATGAAATTAGGACTGATGGGATTTTAAAAATCATATTAACATTTAATTTTAAACATTTTTGTAGCAGTTCCAAAAATTGTTTAAAATGCGACACCAAATTCTGCTCTTCATTCAGTTTCTCCAGCTGCAGAAATTGCAAAAACTTGTATGTTTTCTGTAATTTGAAAGTTCGCAGAAAACTTGAATGTCACGTGGTGCTGCTTATAAAATGCGCGTGCATCACCCACCAATTGTTGCATAGCAACATAGTGGATGCCATAACAACAAACATTGTGTTCTGAGTTAGTTACAGAGGTTCATGATGAATTCAACACTTCAAATGCGAAAACGTTGAAAATCTCCCACTAAAAAGTTTCTATTTGTCCATCTAAGGCAGACATGGGCATCGTCCCTGACCGGCCCGTGCTAAGTCATTGGGAACGCAGCCTCGCTGCTTTTATTTTAAAGGCGACAGATTTTTTTCTGAGTTTACGCACATTTGGCGTGCCTGCGAGCATAAGCAAGGTCCTGCTAAAAATAGAAAAGTTAATGCAAAATGTAAAGTTTTTAACAAGACATGGACTTCGAATTATTTATTCACTGAAGTCAAAGGTAAAGCCATGTGCTTAGTGTGTGGCAATCAGGTTGCTGTATTTAAGAATTACGATTTGAATCGCCATTACAATGCGGTGATTAGACTACAAGCAGAAAAGCAGCAGGACTTTTTTAAAGTTAATTTAATGCTGGTCTTTGAAATACTGCAAAATGCATATTTTGTTCAAAATTGTTCTTGTCATTGTTAATTAAATGATTTGATGTTGGCTTTGATACCATGCCTGTTTCATATTTTCTTTGCCCAATCATAATATCTACTCTTACATGTACAAGTTTAGCCAAACTATACAATTTAAAGCTTTTTAAATAGAGTGATTAAATTAATATTAAGCAGATATGAGTCTGAGTCTCTTATGTGGCCCCTTGGCCAAATTAATTGTCCACCTCTGATCTAAGGTAAGCCGCACTCAAACCATATATCGGAAACAACGCTGACTGCAGTTTTTAACGGTAACAACATTTTTTATTTCTTTATCCTACCGATTATGAGAATAATAAAAATTTGGACATCATATCATCGAGACAACAATTAAGTGACGTATTTTATTAGTTCTTAAAAACAAGAAACCATGACATTTAAAATTTTAAAGAAATTAAAGTGCATAATAAATAGCGTTCGTGTAAAAAACGACTTATTTGTTGATCAAGATTTGTGAAGTGTCGGAGTTGCTACTAGTTAGATTTCAGCACGCTTGGTACGAACGGATCACTTTCACAGATGGAGACACAGAGGAGGTGTGTTATTGTGACGTCTGCACTGTTTGGGCGAAGAAATGTCACGTCCCGCCTGCCATACCTCATGTATTCACTAGATGTCACCATTCCTGATATGTGCCACGTCCTGCCTGTCATACCTCATGTGGCCACTAGATATCGCCATTCCTACTATGTGTCACCCACGCAATTAACCTTCGTTATATGTTCCTAGCCTTGTGTAATTCCCTTCTTAATTCTTGCTTGGGTTTGTAGCTCATGTTTTCTATATATGCCTCCCTTTTGTCTCAGTCTAGTGCCAGTTGTTAAAATAGTGTTTAAGTCCTATGTTACCATTGAGTCTGGCCCTGGTAATCTTGGTTCATGTGTGTGTCCTTTATGTAGTTGTTCCTTGCATTAAAGTACCCTTCACACATTAGACTCAGCCCTTGCCTCTGTGCCTAAGTTCTGGGTGAACATTACAAGAAATACTATATGCCCATTACTGAGCTCTGCGCTTCTAAACTGTATTCATTTATGTGAGAAAACTGATTGTTTTACATAATTCATTTTGAACATGCTTTTATTTTTAATGTGAATCCTGTAGGAAATTTGGACCGCTGACCAGCAGCTCTAATCCCTTTTTTGATAATGACGAGCATGTGCTGTAGCTTGGAGAAGCCTTTGGAAAGCAACCAAGGTTTTCTTCTAAGCCTGCTTTAGTGATTGAGTAAACACAAATTTTTAAAAGTTGTTTACCAGCTACCCTAAATTGTACGATAGGGTGTTAGGTGCGAAAAACTGTGGTTGCTTCCAGAGAAGTCCATAAATGGTGAGCATTAAATATATACCGATATAGGGGCGCGACTGCAGCATTAGTCAGAACTCAATACAGCTGACAGGCTGTGTGACCCGCCCAACCAGAGATCCCGCTATTTTACCAGCAGCGTCATCGCATTCCTTCAGGCACGAGACACTCCAAATTAATGCGAGAGTGACGAGAACACGGCGAGGCTGTAGCTGTAGTTGGTGGTGAAAACAAGCTCATGCGTGGGACAAACTGCAAGCAATTATTTCACAAATGCACCATGCGGACGTCATGTTAAAGCCAGATAAATGGTTGGTGTCATCGCAGCCAAACTAGTTGTTTTTTTTTTTTTTTTTTTTTTTCGGAGATGTAACACGATCGTTGCTTTGAGGTGATGTGTTGCGTTAATTTTCTTGTGCAAATATACAGTACAATAAAATGTATATTTGTGCTAGTGTGGAAACATAAGATTTGTTGAGACCCTCTCTGAAAGTGTTCCTACATGATTGCAAGCGAGAAGCTCACTTACATTTTGAGCATTTCTACAGAAAGGAAAAATAATTTAAAGTACTTCTCTTATGGTTTTTAATGATAAACATAGAGTGTAACTATCGTTATAGAAAATATTAACAGAAAGAATCTGAAATCCCGTTTTAAATCATTCTTAATTACGACAAATCAACGATTATAATGTACTGCGATTTATGGATACCCATGGAGGTTTCCAGCAATGACAACATATGCGCGACTCATTCACTGAAATCATAATCAGAATAATTCTGGCGTAAACAAAATGCCTTATTTTTTGTGATCGTGTGGTGTCAGTAATTTAAAATTTTATCAACCCAGAACGGTGCGTTGTTCTGCTTTCGGCTGTGGAAATGAATGAGTATGGAAGAAAAAATAAAGTTTGCACAAACCTCTTAAAACGGTAATGATCAGTTAATCGTAACTGTTGTGCAGAGTGAACAGAAACTTAATTTGGTCTGAAGGTAGATACAGTCAAGCCATCAGGAATCATGGCATTTGAGAGGTAGAAATTATTGGAGCCTATAAAAAAAATATATTTGAGATGAGCACAAGTGTGGCTAATGACACGAAACAGGTTTTAACGATTGTCGGAACCCATTAAGTATCATGCAGTAACTCTAACCTTGTATGGGATAAGGTGTTGGGCACTGGATGGATCAATGGATGGAACTACGATGCAGTAAATTCAGACAAAATTATAATCTTCATCAAAAACAAACAGTGAGTATTAGAAAATGTGTAATCTGTTCATTTCAAACTGTTTGACGTTTAAGAAACAAGGGATTTTACAACTGACTGATGTACATATTTAAAGTGTAATGTATCATTTACAGTAAGATTTTTTTTCCAAAACTGAAGTAGATTTTTGCAATGGTGAGTGACAGTGGCTGATTCCTCCCAGGATTTTCTTCCATGAAATATTTAATTACAAATTTGCTCAAAAAGAATACTTCATGGCAGTGGGCTGGACACAGCAACCCCTTGCAGGACTGATATATATTGTTGACTATACACAGAAAAAAAGGTAATTTGTGTACCCTACGGTGTTTATACAGAGAGAACAGCTACTGCAGGCAAGAGTAGCAGAATTTTCTGTCTCTTTCCATGGTGCTGAAATGGTTCAGTGATGACCATTAATGGTGCTTTTCAGCTTTGACATGTGTGCTGTGCTGTACCATGATGACAGGGCTTGGTACAGCACATGCTGGTTTTCCTCTTAGCAGGCTTGGCCCAGATAAAGGCAGAGCTTCACTTGGGGTATTTCCCTACTGGTGCACCAATAGCACACTATACCCACCCACACTGTGCTCACACAGCTGGAGTTGCTCATGCCCCAAACAGACAAGGGTTTGAAAAATTTACACAGGTGGTTCTGGGGTGGGTGTAGCAGTGACAGCATAGAAGCTTGTGGAGGCTTGTTGGTATGTCACTCCAGAGGAGTTGTGTGGCAACCAGAGGTGAAATTTTGAGCTGCTTCAACATCACCAAGATCTGGACACACCCCTACATCTTCAGAGCAATGTACTGGAGGAGCGATTCTACCATATACTCACCAAAAAAGCTGTCCATCCTGAACAGCCACCGTCAGAGGGACTGGGACAGACATGGTGCTGGTGTTCTGGGTGTGCCGCTCCATTGTTCAGGAGTTTATAGAAATCAGGCCTCTTGTCCTGCTTTTAGGTTGTGAGCTGAACACCCTGGTAAAGCTGAATCAGAGGTTGGTGGCGAACCCAGACCAGACTACATCAGGCAGCTGCATGACCTTTTGGAGCTGGTTCACCACATCACTAAGAACCAGCTGACCAAGGCAGGCTTCCACTGGAGGAGGGCAGCAGGCTCTAATGTCAGTAAAGCAGTCTGGGCGTAGATGACAAGGCCAGGACTCATGTAGGTCACTGGGGGTTTACTGGGCGATGGGTGAGAACATCAGAGATCTAGGGGATCCAGTGAGAGCTAGGGAGGATGGGACTCTAGGGGTGGGGACACCAACTCAGGACTCCATCTACAAAGGAAACAATGTTAAGTTTACACTTTACAAATACAGATGTGATTCATTCATGACAGTGACCATTGTTAGAGGATGACCAGGGTGGCCAGTGAGTAAATAGTAAAAAAAAAAAAAAAACCGCTTCACCAGACAAGTCCAAATGCCTATGATATTATTGTCCCCAAGAGATCCACCCAGTGCACAGAGCCCAAAATAATGACAAAGGAAAAAATACAAATGAAAGGGAAAATACAAATTTAAAGAAAAAATAAATCTATCATCAATTAAATAACCTAATACATGGTTTTTGATAAACTGTGCCTGACCTCCTCAAATAGCTGTTGGCAAAAACCGTTTTACGGCATTACAATTATTTTACCCAATTAATATAAAGCTGTTTAAAATAAACTTTGTAAAGATAAAATACCATACCATAAAATACTAATACAACAATCATTCAGGCCTTTTGTCTTTCTCTAGAAACTGATGACAGAGACTCATGGATTTATTGTACTATGATGAATTTGAACTCCTTAGAAGACATACTCTGTGTTGGTGTCTGCTGTGGAGCTTACATGTGGTAATGAGTCAGCTGTTATGATACACTGTTGTCCTTAGATCATGTGCTAAGACTGTTTTTTTAGCAGGCTAAATTGTCTTGTCTGTTACATTGTATCAGTTGAAATGATATGGGGTCCATCTCTGCGCATGGCAACTTCTGTAATCATTGCAGTATTACAACATACAAAAGTTGTATTTCTTCTCAGTTAGGTAATTGTTGTATTAAGTTGTGCTCCAGCAGTGCACAGGTTGTTTGCTATGTGACTGTGCTGTAGATTCAGTAAAGGAATGGATAACGTACTTATTGTATTACTAAAGTACTTATAATTGTATTACTGTGCCTATATGATGAATGTGATTCTGCCCAATATAGTATGATTGTGTGTGGTCTGCTGTGTGTTATTAAAAGTGAAAGAAGAAAAATACAGCTGCATTTCATGTATGAACTTCCATTCTGAAAATGAACTTGAGCAGCAGTTACTGATCAGGAGCAAACTGTAACAGTTTGCTATGGGACTGCTAGAGTCCATATTATTTGCTAACCCCTCTCTAACTCTCTCCCTGTGCATGTGTGTCGCCTGGGCACCATCTGAGCAGGATGCCTTCATAGAGCGACTGACTCCTAATGTATCCCCTTGGATCAAGCTTCGCCTGAGGGACACCAAACGCCAATGAGAGTGACTTCAGCCGCAGGAGTGAAGGAGAACTAAATTTATACCAGGAGGGGCTGGGCAGCCAGTCAACCTTGGGCCCTCAGAGGTTTTTTTTTCCTCCACACTATGGAGTTTTTGGTTCCTCTCCTCCATTGTTGTCTGACTTCATTCATTTGTATTAATTCTTTGATATCTGTAATTTTCTGTGTAATGTGCTTTGAGGCACATTGTTGTAAAAGGCGCTATATAAAAATAAACTGAATTGAATTGAAAAAGCAAGTAAAAGTCTCACATTAAATTGTTAGTTTTATTGATCTTGTTCGTTATGTGTTTTGAATCTGTATGTTGAGGAAGGACAGATGTTTTTTTTCTCTCTGCTTTGAGGTTAATAAAATTGTGTAATGGCAAGTTATTATTGGATTTTTTTATTCATTCATTACCAATAGCGCTTATGGTACCTACCATTTCAATTTTCAATATTTAATCTGTGTACTTTAGGTTACTTTTGTCAAACGTCTATAAAATGGCAGTGCAGTTTAAATGAAACTGAGATGAGATAGAAGTGCTCAATCTACCTGTAATGTATAGAAAGTTTGTTTTTGAACGAACAATAATTCTAACACAATGAAAAATACTTTGACAGTTTTACAGTTGTTTGACATTGATATTAGATAGGAATCGGAATAGCATTTCATTGTACATTGTAATGAATACATTTTACAGAAAAATCAATTGCAGTATGTAGATATTGCTTTCATTGTGCTTGTCATTAATACTGCAAAAGAAATCATAACGTCTCAGTACAATTTGCAGAAAAATTCAGTTAAATGCAGTAACAGGTAATGTGGCTTTTACAGTTCAGCAATATTAGTTATATGGCATTTTTCAGTGAAACTGAATGGGATTCAGTGCATAGTAAGCGACAACCGCATGTAAATCTTACTGAAAGATAAAGTTTAAATGCAGCATGGTCATAATTCAACAGAAAATGGCTGTTAGATTTACTAGTTTAAAATGTAGTTTTTTTTTGTAAATTACATTTACATTTACTCATTTAGCAGACGCCTTTGTCCAAAGCGACTTACAATGAATGAGAGCACACGTGCACGTCACAAACAAGGTCACAGTATGAGAGAATGTAACTAACTGTCCTATAATCAAAGTGCACACGATTAAGTCAAGCAACTGTCACACAATTCATATAAGTAAATGGAAACGCATAAGAATATAAAATTTAAATCATGTATTACAACTACAAACTACAAAAACGTACAAACAAACAGCCTTGCCACAATAGAGTAAAAGGAAGCAGAGATGAAAAAGGCTTTAAGTTCTGAGGTGATCCCTGAAGACATGTGTCTTCAGTTGCTTTCAGGAATGTGGACAGGAATGATGATGTCCTCAAAGCAAGCGGAAGCTCATTCCACCACATAGGCGCCAGAGATGAGAAGAGCCTGGGTTTACCAGTCTTTAGTAGTGGTGCAACCAGTCTCTTTCCATTAGGGGACCACAGAGAACGGGAGGGGAAATAGTTCTTGATATGGGACTGGAAGCAACCTAGAGCAGTCCCATAGATGGATTTGAACGTAAGTATTGGGATCTAGTATTTCATGCATGCCTGGACCAGAAGCCAATGTAGCACGATGAGCAGGGGAATGATGAGTGTCTGTTTGGGAATATTGAAGACAAGACGTGCTGCTGCATTCTGGCTCCTTTGGAAAGGATACAAAGCAGAGGCTGGAAAGCTGGAAGGCTGAGACAAATATTCTGTGAGACACGGTCTGATCTTCCTGATGTTGTAGAGGGCAAACCTGCAAGCCCTGCAGACTGTGGCGATATGTTCGGAGAACATCAGATTGTTGTCCATCACCAATCCAAGGTCCTTCACTGCTACACTGATGTGGTAGAAGTTATGGTTGATGTGCCGAGGTTCACAGACAGTTCACGGGGAATGGAGTTCTTGGCTAGGATAATCAACAGCTCAGTTGCTCAATTACAACAGTTTTAAACTGTGAAACATACAGGTTCTTCTGTAAAGTTGTTTACATTTTTTCTGTGTTTTTTTACAGAATTATTCTGGCATCCACAGCTGCCAGTTTTTCCAGTTTTTGAAAACAACAGGATTTTATTATTTTTTTTTTTTACAGTGCAGAGCTTTGACACATTGGAAAGAAACAACAGAGATAATGATAAAAAATGTATATGTATAAATCGGTACATCTTGATGTATACATATTGAAAAAAGGGTTTTTGGTGATGGAATCGGTGTTTGTCTCCCATATTCTTTTTTTCTCCACACTGCGGAGTTTTTGGTTCCTCTCCTCCGTTGTTGTCAGGCTTCATTCATTTGTATTGATTTCTTCAACTTTCTCTGTAAAGCGCTTTGAGGCACGCTGTTGCGAAAGGCGCTATATAAAAATAAATTGAATTGAATTGAATTGAATATTCTTCAAATACCAGGAGCAAAAATCAAGCATTCTTCTCAAAAACTATCCCAAAGGACTCAGTTCAAAGTCAAGTGTACACTAAAGTATTAATGTTTAAAAGTTACACATTTTTTAAGTGTAACTTCAAAAACATTTCTTTATTGCATCGTTTTAGAAAAAAAATTCGATATTTAATGTTTTGTGTGTAAATGTATTAGACGGGGGGGGGGGGTCTGCTGGTACTCATACTCAGTAAAATTGCTCACTATAATTCATAACTATATAAAAAATTTACCTCTTTATTTTTCTAAAACTGTATAAACCTTACATTTATTTAATTAGTACATAACAACAGCTTAATTACATACGCTACACGTCAGCTCCCATACTTTACATTTCAACCGAAACAACAACATAAACATGCCCAGGAGAAGGTGCTGTTACCGCGAGAATATCCGAGATTTTCCGAGAGGTTTTGTTGCTGTCTTCATCCTAAAGCGTATCTTTCTGTAAGAAAACTTAATATTTCATTGCGAATAATATACTGCGGTTTATTACGTTAAAATCATTCAACCGTTGTAGTAATATTTTCAGAGTAGTACTACAATCGCGTTGAGTTAGATAAATGATTTGACCGCATGGTTATACACAGTTAACTAGCAGCTGGTGTGTATATAGTCCATGGTGAATATTTCTAGTCAACACTAACTTCTCATCTTCCACTGCAAGAGGACTTCGATATTACAGCCTTCTGATTTGGAAATCTTTTTAGTTTTAATTAGTTATGATCAGAATCACGATACAGTACAGTGGACTTGTTTTACTGTTCGTTTTTGTTGGGAACTTTGTTTTTACTTGGTTGAATAACGACAACGTCAAGCCCAGAAGACACAGAAACGAACATCCTGATACGGACACCGGCGGTCAAGAACAAAACTGTTTTTGTCATGTAGGTAAAATTAATTGATCGTATAATGTGCTCTGTAAATAGTATACTTGGCGGCCGACTGGAAACTACAATTTTCTGGTATTTTCTACTGTCGTCTCTATATTACGTCATTCAAACGCGCCAACGACCACGTGTAAATCTAGACTTCTGGCACGTTTATTAAAGTGCTGTTTTTGTATTAGTAGTCGGTTCGTTTTATACGAGATATACTCGATTTGTTAGTTTACCAACTAGACGTCATTCCCCATGGACACTTTTTTTTTCCATTTTCCGTATGCAGTTTGGTGATATTGTATATGTGTACATATGTTTCACAAGTTTTTCTTAGTGCATATGCTACTTCTCAGTTCTGTCAAACTGATTAACGAGAGCAAGATTAAATGTATAATACTCGGTTTATTTTTCCAGGTTATGCTGGAACTTGGCGTCAAATTTAATTTCAAATGCCATTACCATAACCAACCCAGTACGAACTATCATATTTGTTACAACAGTAGTGTTATTATTATGCAGCAAAGTAACATACCAAAATTTGTCCATTGATTTCTTACCATTTTAAATAAAAATGATGCCATAATGAGAATGCTTTTTTTATACTACACGAAAAGCTGTTTACAGCGGTACAGGTCTCAATTTACCGTTTCTTTAGACGAGCATGATACGAACAGCTTAACCTCCAACCTCATTTACTATGGCTGCGTGGTTGCATCGGATTGGTTCAACGTGAAATATTAAAACAATCTGTGATAGTTGTAATGCCTTTTGTCTGAACTGAGCAAGACTTTTTTCCTGTCAACTTAGGCAACAGTTCTAAGCAAATATATGTTTGACCATAGATTGTTAAGTTCGACCTATTTTTTATGTACTGGGGTGGGCGGAGCTAACCAGGCAGAATTGACAACTTCGTCCTCCAACTGCCGCTTTGATGTGTAGTACCTAGTCGCTAGTAAAAATGCAGTCATTTCAGTGTCACGGTAGTTTTACAGCTGCCAGTGCTAACCTTAGGTACCATACACATTTGTCACCATACGAGTGGGCAAGTTTACTACTTTCTGGCCGCATTATACATCTTCGTAGACAGGCTTTGCAAGAAGTACTTATCGGGATGTTTGGAGTTTTTTTTAATGTGTTTATGACATTCTGTCTTTTACTTTCATTTGGATCACTGTGTTCTCAGGTCAGTCCTGGTAACATAAATACTATGTTTTCTTATATTTCATTTTTGCATATAGGTTGTCCTTCCTTGGGTGATGCAATATTATAACTAATATTCAGTTACATCAGTGTATTTTGTAGAGACCACTTGTTTTTTTTTCTCACAATTCTAATTTATTTATTGATTTATTAATAATGCTTGGTTGACAGTTTTCTTTGACAATTTGTTTTTGAAATGAAGTATACTGAAACATTACTGGTATAGCTTTTTTATGTTCGTACACAAACATTTGTGTGTGTTCATAGAGCAGAAGCCTTATGTAGAAACACAACACCGTTTAATTATATGAGAACAGGTAGAGGCCGATACAGGCCCAACTGAAACAGTGAAGGTTGCTGAAATGGGCTCACGTGTCCTTTACCCTGCGAGAGCCTGATTACTGTGGTCAGAGTGTTACATTGCTGTGCACAGTTTAATGTTTTTCCATCCACTATGATGGCAGTAAATGTATTTTTAATTTCATGTTATGAACTTTACTGATTTACTGCAAGGTCTTCTTGCAAACTTTGCCACAGTTGACTGTGATGATGACTAGCAACATAATCATAATTCTCTCCTCTGCGTTGACAACGTAGCAGTGTTTCATCTACATATATTGCAAGCATGCGTTTCTGGATTTCTTCATACAGTATTATGTTATTCAGGCTTTTTAAAGAAACAGAGCCATTACCACTTAAACATTTGTGTTTTAATAAACTTTCATCAGAGGCCAACATGTTATAACTTTATGGGCGGCAAAAAGGAGGAAATGACATTTTCCTGTTCTTTGGGTTTCGGTTAGGCACATTCGCTCGCGCTGTTGTTGTTCTGAACTCTTCAGTCCTTATTATTGTCAAGTGCAATTTCGCCACTGCTCACCAATTCTGTCCAAAATATGAGAAACATTGTTTTGGATGTGACAAGAGTAACTGTTACATATGCATTACTGAACTCACTCTAACTTGAAATCGGGCATTATTTTTGTGTGTGTGTGTGTGTGTGTGTGTGTGTGTGTGTGTGTGTATATGCACACAATTTTTTTTGTTAAAGCTGTGCTGTTTTCATATGTCAATGTTAATTCTTACAATGCTGTTTTGTATGGAAAGCTTTATAGTTATACCTGTCTGCTGTTTTCCTCATGCATTGCTTCCATGGACAGAGGCTGTCTAAAAGATTTTTTTTAATTTTTGTATCCAACACAGTGCAATGTGTCATGTCACACACTCGGTTTTAACCATAATGCTGTTTAATTGTGTTTTAGCTGACTGGTGTCTTGGATGACTGCTTCTGTGACATAGAGAGCATTGATGTTTTTAACAACTTCAAGATTTACCCAAGGGTACAAAAGTTAACAGAGAGAGACTACTTCAGATATTACAAGGTAAGCAAGCATTCAAGACTGAAACTGAACTTTAACAAGGCTTACATTTAATTGTTTAGAATACAAGCATATTGCTCCATTTAACTTTGATAGCGTTTAAATGGTACTGCATGAAAATGAGTGTGAAACTGTAGACAGAAGCGTTGATTCATTTCAAAATTGGAACTGCTCCATCAGCATTTCTATAATTAGATTATTAAAATGAATTTTCTCTCTGCTCATTTCCTCCCAAGCACACATTGTGTACAAAACGATCTTTTCAACCATTTCTGAAATTTGCAAAATGCCTGTAAAATAAATCAAAAGTAACTCTACGTCCCATTTGGAGATGGTCGGGACGTCATTTCTAGTGTTATAAATGTTTTTGCACTAAATGTGTAGGCTACCTGTGGTCTGATAATGGAATGATGGAAAACACCATTATGAGTTCTTTGCTTCTATCTCCATACTTTATGACACAAAGCAGCTAAATATATCATGGAAAACACAGGATGCATTTCTGTTTTTCTGTGCAGGTGAATTTGAAACGTCCCTGTCCGTTCTGGCCTGATGACAGTCAGTGCTCTATCAAGGACTGTCAGGTGGAGCCCTGTCCGGAGGTTAGACTTCACTGACACATTCACCACATAAGCAGAGTAATAAAGAATGTTTTTAAATGTTCAGCAAAACTGAAATGTCACATGCCGTTTGACATTAAATGTTTAAATTATCCTGTGGCAACATTATTACAAAGTGTACATAATTTTTGTTTTTTAGCTACATACCTTGCCACCAGTTGTTTCTGAATAATAAATATTCTGAATAGTTGTTTCTTAATAATATGCATAATAGGATAGAATCTGTTTGGAGAAGCAGGCAGCTGAGATTCACACTTCTTATCAAACAAACCAAATAACTGCACTTTCTAATAATTAATTTGATATCTTTCTCACCAGCAGTCACACTGTACACATAAAATATGACTCTGACTTGACTAATTACCAAATAGTATCAAAGTTTTGTCAGCAAATTTTGAGTATTTCTCCTAATTAACACGCAAATTATGTGCAGGGCACGTCTGTTTGAGGCCTAAATGTGCAAAAGTTTTAAGAGTTTTTAAACCTATAAAAACAAGTTGTTACTAAAAAGCCTAATGTTCTTCTACATTGTTTAAAAAATAAAAAAATTTAGTTCCCATTAACTACGATGCGGTTGCCTATGCATTGACCACATTTCTGTCACTGCTTTAATCGCGTAGAAGAGGGGCACTTTACCATGTCTCGTACTGTATTAGCCACCCTGGCTTATTGGGTGGGGGCACAGGAGCGGTAATTAGGATAAATATGGTATGTCTATTCATTATTGCAGTTGAGATGAAGACAACTTGACTTTAACTCAGTCCCTACTATTCAATTCAATTAAATTTATTTTTATATAGCAGCTTTTACAATGAGGTGCCTCAGAGTGCTTTAGACAAGAAACTGCAGATCCTGCAGAACAACAGCAAGTGAATGCTTGGAGTTAAAGATATGAATAATTAAGAATGAAGCCAGACAACATTAGAGGAGAGGAACCAAAAACTCCACAGTGTGAAGATTAAAAACCTCTGGGGGCCCAAGGTTGACTGGCTGCCCAGCCCCTCCTGGTCATGCTAATATTACAGGATAATCAGGTACTTATTGAGACTATGAATGTAAATAGCACTAAATAATCCTGCTGTGCTCCAGGTGTTGAAGTCTCAAAAGGCTTGTGGTCTCCCTTGGGCGGAGGCCTCATCCCAGGGGGTACACTAGGTGTCAGCAGCTCTAAGAAGGAATTCCGCTCAAATGGTGCCCAGCCGGGCACCGGGTACACACATGCAGAAAGAAAGATTTCGGAGAAGGGTTCGTAAATAATACAAACACTAGTAGTCTCGTTATATTGGCATGTCCTGTGTTGTTTGAGATTTTCAGGGTTAAAGCATTTTCAAATCCCACTTTGATGTGGAACGTGTGTACTGTGATGCAGTTCTACATTGTTTTGTGTGCTTATCAAATGCTACTTTTTCTTTTCGATGGCTTCACACCTAAGAGTTTGGGCCATGTGTGCTTGTTACAATTGACCCACTATTTATTTTGTGCTTCATTACAGAGCAAGATTCCAGTAGGAATCAAAGCAGGCAACTACAATAAAGTAAGTGGACCTTTATAGAAAAGATTGTAAATGGAGAGTTTATAATGTGTGTATTTGGATTCAGTTCAGTTGAATTTATTTTTATATAGTGCCTTTTGAAACAAGTTGTCTGAAGGGATTTTGCAGGAAGAAAATTACAGATATGGAAAGGAATTAACAGATATCTTTAATTATTCTAAGATAAAGCACCTTGTTAATGGAGTTTCCGTGTTCTTCCCATACAGTGTGGGTTTCCTCTGTGTTCTTTAGTTCCTCCTCTAGTCCAAACATATGCAGGTTAGGTGAATTGGGAAATCTCAGTCACCATATGTGTGTGTGTGTTCATGCACGTGTGTGCATGTAGCTTGTACCCTGTTTGGTGGGACCCTCCCTTTAAGCCAGTACAGGCCACCCATGACCCTCTACAGGAAGCGTAGGTTGTTATGTTGTCTTTGAGTTGTGTGAAGAGCTGCAGCTAAACCAGTGGTTGTTTGTCACTTGTTTGTGTAGGTCAGTGCACTTTGTGTGGGGCGTGGCGTATTGTTCACAGGCAGTGCTCAGGTCAGTGTGTGTGGGGTGTGGCATACTGTTCACAGGCAGTGCTCAGGTCAGTGTGTGTGGGGCATGGCGTACTGTTCACAGGCAGTGCTCAGGTCAGTGTGCGTGGGGCGTGGCGTACTGTTCACAGGCAGTGCTCAGGTCAGTGTGCGTGGGGCGTGGCGTACTGTTCACAGGCAGTGCTCAGGTTAGTGTGCGTGGGGTGAGGCGTACTGTTCACAGGCAGTGCTCAGGTCAGTGTGCGTGGGGTGTGGCGTACTGTTCACAGGCAGTGCTCAGGTCAGTGTGCGTGGGGCGTGGCGTACTGTTTGCAGAGCTTTCCAGCAGACTGGCATGGCTGCAGCGCCACCCTTCGCTCTAACTGTCATGTAATGTTGGCCTGATTCCATATGTTTGTTCAGTGATAAGATCGTAGAGGAGTGCAATGCCACTCAAGGTCATACTCGCTCACATGCACCCATTTCTCTATTAAAATCTCACTATGCCGTCTAGGAGGAAAGTGAAAAATTTCCTCTTTGGCATAGCAAATGTAGAAAATATAAAGGAAAAACCTGCCATTAACAGTTGTTGAAACAGTGAATTTTGTTTCTAAATTAAGGAACACTGTTAATGTTTAGGTGCAAAAGTTGTGGTTTTCTATGACATAATGCACACTGAAATCCTGTTGTAATTTGTCTTCCTGTGGTGGACTACGTGTTAACTTCTCTGCTCGTTCAGGCCGTCACACTGTGTGTTCATTCTTCTCGCTACAGTATTCTGAGGCATTGAACACTCGATCGGACGTCGAGGAGTGTGAACACGCACATGAGCTGGGGGCTATTAACAGCACTCTGAGGTAAGTACAACCCCATACACCAGAGCAGCCAGTGTGGTCTGCAGATCGAAACCCTGGCTGATGTTCTTACACCAAACACCAGCACAGAGCCATATTTTCTCAGTTGTTTTGTGTCTCTGTGTAGAGCTTTTATTTACATTTATTTTTAATTGTATTAAAAATGTTATTTATTTATGGACCCGTAACCAGCACCTTCTGATAGACACCAGTGTCCAGTGTGACTGTGCTGTAACCCTGGGGATAGAGTAACGGGTGTGCAAAAATAAACGCTTGATAAGTTTGTTACTCTGACTTGCACAGTTACACACCTCAGTAGTAAATAGTCCTGTGAAATTAGAGGAGTGTGTCCACAGTGTGGTGTGCCTTTTATCTGGCTTCCTCTTCATCTTTGTGGACTTCTTGTGTTAGGTCCACTTGATGCTCTGGTAGCCTCAGTGTAGAGTGAAGACAGTGAGTAAATCTGAGGCTGACTTCTCTTTCCAGTAACCAGAGTAAGGAGGCATTTGAAGACTGGGCCCGGCATGACGATGCCCAAGACCACTTCTGTGAACTGGATGGTGCGTATAGGAGCTTTGCTCTTAGTGGACTCATTAAAGATCATGATGGGGACGACGGCTGCCCCTGTCACTCGTGTGAAGGACATGTCACTGCTCACCTGTGTACTGCAGTACTAACCCAAATCTGTGTGCTAACTTACAACTGTGCACATTCATTTATTCAGAGTCAGGCCACGTGAAGCACATTTAAAATGATCTCATATACGGTACGGTCCAAAGGTATGAGACTGCTATTAAAATGCTTAAATTTAGCAGTATTTTCTGATTTAATACAAAATAGTTCATTGCAAATTACATTGTCATCAGAACAATTTCAGTTATATAGAGTTTGAAAAAAAATTTTAAAAATTCAGAACCTCATGTTTTGGTAGGTCTCCCTTTGGCTTTAATGCAGCATGTACTTGAGCTGGCCTGGACTCTGCAAGTGTGTGGAGATAGTACATCTGTCTGACTGTTTTCTCAACTCTCCAGAATATTCATCCATCCATCCATTACCTTAACCGCTTATTCCTGGTGAGGGTCGCGGGGAAACCCGGAGCCCATCCCAGAGCACATAGGGCGCAGGGCAGGGG
>JABJVR010002439.1:0-17394 GCA_025773905.1 Chitala chitala
CCCCCCCCCCCCCCCCCCCCCCCCCCCCCCCCCCCCCCCCCCCCCCCCCCCCCCCCCCCCCCCCCCCCCCCCGACGACGGGCCGGGGAAGTTGTACAGCAGTCCTGGGGGACCTGAACTTCCTGCCCACTCCTCCAGACAGCCTGTCTTTGTTTAGCCAGCCATTTCCCTTCTGTTGTTTTGCTCTTTGAAAAGAAACCACCATAGGCAGCTTCTTCAAAATGGGGTGGAATCACACGTCTTAAGGGTAGCAGGTAAGAGGTGGGCAATGTTTTTTTTCTGTAGACCTAAGCACAAAGTTAGAATACAAGTCAAAAAGATAATGGCAGCAAATGAGCTACCTCAGTCCAAAATTACCTTACTGAGGTTCATGTCTCCATAACAGAGAGCAACACTGCATACTTTCACTGGGGCATGAGAGGAAAAGCGTATACCCCTAGCCCCTCAGAATGCAATAACATGTGACTACTGTACATATTAATATTAGTAACAGAACTGGTGGAACAACTCAGTCCTGACAGCTCCAAATGTCTAAAAGCTCTGGTCAATATAAACACTAAAATGTTTTCGAAGAAACAACCTGCAAAGTACCCACATGAACAGAGCAACATATGGACTATGTGTATGTTACTGTGTAAGTATCGCAGTGAGCAAGACTGACCTACACTTAACTTACCATGCAAGATAATTAGCTAAATTATGTAAACTAAGGGCAGTCGTCCCTACCGTTAGGAACTCATCAGTCTTTTGTCTTCACATACTGTTATCATCACAGCAGACAAACATATGCTCATTGAGTTCCTTTACAACACCACTCCAAAAAATTTGGGGGATTTCTGAAGTGCTTCTGTACTTCTAAGGAACACAGGACAGATAAGCTCAGGACAGTTTGGCACAAACCAGATGCTCATTTCTCTACAGACTAGAAGAAGGCTGGGATCATTTTAACTCGTCACGGGGCAACAGAGTCACATGCGGTCAGACTTGTGGTTACAGTTTCATTCTCACTAACCAGAGAAGCTACATAACAGGCTGGAAAGGCCATGGATGGAGAATAAGCAAATTGATTCTTATCCAGCCAGCTCATACACACCTGGAAGCCTGAGGTCTCTCAATGTTAATGCAGCAAAGAACCCAGTCATTGCTTTGGTCCCTCAGTATTCCCATTTCCTTGTCTTATGCGTGAGATTTTGGGTAGTTACCCAGCATGCTGTGTCTCTGACAGAACCACCAACCTCAGAAGAAGCACATGCTTTATTTTAAATGCGGACTTTTGCTAACGGATCAAAGGTGATATGTTTACATCTCTGTGGCAGCCAGAAGAACTAATATATAAAAGGGTTTTTTTTTCTACGCTAAAACACTGAGTTTGACACTACAAAAACATGGAGTTGCATGGAATTCATAAAGATAGGATGTGTTTAGAGATACTGGGAACTACAGAAAAGGTGTGTCCATTCTGGAAATCGTAGATAGGGAAGATAATGACATCAAACAGCAACATCATCAGCAGAAGCCAAAATCCAATCCTTGTGCTCCAGGCACAAATACTGAATGTCCCTAATTCACAGGATGTCAGAGAAAAAACAGATGAAATGCATGGAGCTTTTCCACTTTGTCCTGCACACACAGGCATGCAGCTCTGTCATTGCCTGGTCAAGCACACTGAGATGCACAGTCCCTTTGCCTATCATTTTCTGACCAAAAGTCACTTTCTTTCAGTCTTGCACCCCCCTTCCTACCTTTGGGCTTACCTTTTGACCCTGTTTGACTGTGACCCTCTTTCCTTTCTCCCTGCCTAAGCAGACCCTGTATTTCCTGCTCTACTGAATGCAGGTCCTCCTTGGTATGGTGATACTAACAAAACACTATCCTCTTTCTTTTCTCAATTGTGATCCAACGTGGAGCTCCCCCCTTCTCCTTCTGCCTTTTTGTTGTGCTAATTGGCCCTGATTTTAAAAGTTCTCTTCTCGCCTCACCGGGTCATCAGCGTGCAGGTAGGGCTTTGAGTGGCAACCTGGGACAGCGGCAGTATTGTTGTTGGTACAAAGGAAACACCTGCCAGCCCATTGGTGCTGTCCAAGTAGTGTCTGTGAATGATGGACAAAGGCAGCCAGAATGGGACGCATGGATTTTGTGAGTGTGTGTGTGTGCGTGTGTCTTTATGTGTGTGGCATTAGCAACCCAGGATGTAAAGTGAGATATATTTCTTTTATCCTGTCCTGAAGCTACAGAGAAGCAAGCATGTTGTTTAGGTAAATCAAAATCTGTCTGTCCCTTTCCAATGAAAACCTTCCTCAATGTTAATAGGAGTTTCTCACAACATTTGTGAACATTTACACATTTTCTCGGTTCTTCATGCTCCTATGACCACACCCACCCCACATGGAAGTATCTGAGGACCTCCAGAAATGGCATCAGCTCACCTTCCTTGGCTGTGTGGGGCTGGTCTGTGTGACTTTGGGCACTGTCAGCTAGCGATGAGGTGCCTGCGGAGATGGGAAAACGTGCAGAGAGCGTCATGAGAAATCCAGCAGAACGCCTGTAGGCATCTCTCACACAGAGCGCTCATATTCTCTCCCAGTGAGAAGAGTCACTTTCACATGTTGGGGCATTGTCATTGCTCATTGCCTTTTAAACATTTCTTCCTTATAGCAAAAAAAAAAAAAATCCCACTGCATTGTTCTAGACCAGTGATTCCCAACCACTGTGCCGCGGAACATGAGTGTGCCGTGGAAAATTATCCAATGATTGTTATTTTTCATTATATATACTTTTTGTGACATTTTGTTTGGTGGTAGATGTGATTTTTTAAATGTAAAATATGTGCCGTGGCTCAAGAAAGGTTATGAAACACTGTTCTAGACCAACCCACTTACTGTATGTTATGTTACTGATCTTGTTTTTATCTGTGTTGTAGGAACATTTGGCCTTTGGACAAAGCAGAAGGTCAGTGGGAGACCTCACAGGCCTGCTGCTTCTACATACAAACTGCTACTCATCTAAGCCACATATGGCTGTGCTCTCATCTTCTTTTACTAACTGTTTGCTTGCTGAATTTGAGTGCTATGACACTTTTGAAGCAGTTTTTTAGACATGTAGCTTCAGACACAGTGAAACGTTGTGCATTTTCCCAGAAGCTAATTCCTAATTAAGCAGATGCAGCACTTCCCACTGACAGTCAGACCCTGACCTTGTCATGTACTTCATCTGTTTTTCATCTTGTTAACAATTAGCTGGTCATGTTCTAAGCACTTTGCAAAGCATTTTCATGCATTTTGGTGATGATTACTGAGTGTTTAACTGTCACGCTGGTTTGTGTTGTAGTACCTGGTGCCTGATTGTCAAGTCCTTCCTCTCAGCCCTAACAGGACTTCCTGTTTTTCTTCGGTGTCATGTTTTTGTCTTGGACAGATTATTCTAGATTTTTCACCTGTCACCCAGCTTTTGACACTGATCTTTGGATCTTCATTTTAGATTTTCTTTTGTTTTTCATCAATAAACTCAATCGTTCTGTCATTGAATGTGCTCTACTCTGTCTGGTCTCTGGAATTATAAAATCATACCTGCATTTTCTAAGGCAATATAATATTCAATATAATATATTATAATATATAATTGTGTTTTCACCTGCAGTCCACCCACAATTTCAAGCACTACAAAAAAGCTTATTTGTCAGTGTTTATTCCCTTTTCCATTGCATTGTACATACAGTGCAGCTTGGTTATATTGATAAAATTTTACATTGTAAACGTATTAAAAGGACTGAAGCTGGAGAGTTTTTAACATTTTTCTGGATGGCCTAAAACTTTTGGACAATCCCTTTACAGGCTATATCCATCCTTATACAGTGTATGTGTACAGCATAAATGCAGTTCTTGTATATAAAAACAAAAAACATCAGGAATAATATATGTTTATATTTTTTGGAGTAATGCATCCATGTAGTGTTTTGAGAATAGGCTGTGGACATTTTCTCTCTTACAGACTTGTGTAATGTTTCCAAGTCCAGGGAGGGATGGACACCCAGTGTTCTTGGGACTATATAAGCACATATTATTATTATTATTATTATTATTATTATTATATAGCACTCCTTAACAGCTGGGTTTTTCAAACAAAATCAGTTATAACACTAACTGCAGTGTAAGTCAGCAGTGTTCTCAGCATTAGACCTGTAACTCACTAATGTACACTAAAATAACTTCAGCATACAGTAACTACATATTATAGTCACAGATGCACTTTCATAGGATTTACCTATTTGTGCATGGCTTAACAAAATGGTCTCATTGCTATCTACATGTGTATATTTGGTCACATAACTTCCTGTCTGTCTTGCACACATTCCTTAAACACAATAGTCAGGCCCGGTTCCAGTTGCCTTCTGTAGGTGGAAAAAAGTGCTGGAGCCCAATGTTTAATGTCAATCAAGGGAAGAACAAACAGAAAACAAACAGAAAATAGGGCATCCAGATTGGAAAGCAATCACTGCTGTGCACAGGCCTGTTTACCATGCATTTCCAGGGACCTGTTTCCAGTTATGCTGGCTCCATGTCTGTCTTCGGCCAAAGAGCCAAGACTGAATTCCGTGGTGTCTTTGCTGTTTTGAGTACTTTGCTGTTCCTTCTTCCTGCTTTCCAACTGGGCATATCTACAGGCTTTCCTTGTTTCAGAGCTAAGCAGGTAAAATACTCTCATTTTGTGTCAGCTGACAGCAGTAGTATCAGAAGTCCTGTATGTTAACTACTGCATTTCCAGTGCAATGATTGCTGGACCTTCTGCTACTTGATAATGTGCTGTGGCATGAAGGACTCTGCTCCTTATGTCACTACAGATAAAGTCAGGCATGAATGTGTGACAGCTTTTCTGTTGAAAAAAGAAGACTGTGTCTCTGGGTGATCCCTCATTTGATCAAATGTCACCTATTTTCATAGGAATTTGCTAACCTTTAGATAGGACTTGTTAATTGCCAACATTAACTGGAAGGTTACTGTGCTCCTTCCCAGAAAATCACTCTGCTCCAAGTCTTACAGGAGTGATTTTTAGAGTTACTGTTAACTGATCTGCCCAGAAAAAACAGAATTCCTCCCACTGTCCAGGTGGTCAAGATTGCCATGCAGAGATGCCTCTTTATTATGCATTGCTTACTGATGGTCTGATTGGAACAAGCCTCCGTACTCCAGCTGTGCCTTTCCACTGTAAAAGCCCACACAAACACATGCTTCCTGCCCCTAGTTGTCAGAGCACCTGAAGAACATGTGATGTACTTGCTCTTTGTATGATATCAGGGTGAAGCTAGAAGGCCATGACTGTTTTATTGGCTTAACCAGATGTTGAAAATCAAGCACACTATAAGGAAAGGTGGATATATGTGTCAGGGAGGCTGACACCAGTGTGGTGACATTTTATCAAAAAAGCAAAAAGGTATTGAAGAAGATACAATTCTGAGGGCTTCCTTTCGACGCAAAGAGAGCCACTGAGGGTTCCACTCTAGACCCAAAGAGAGTCACTGAGGGTTCCACTCTAGACCCAAAGAGAGTCACTGAGGGTTCCACTCTAGACCCAAACAGAGCCACTGAGGGTTCCACTCTAGACCCAAACAGAGCCACTGAGGCTTCTACTATAGACCCAACCAGACTCACTGTTACATCCACTTCAGATCCGCTGTGACTTTGGTAAGTCCTTAAAACCTGGCTCAAAAATGAACAAGGGAAGATCAGCAGCTCTACTTAGGTGGGAGGGAGCAGTAGACTGACTAAAGATTCACAGTAGAAACATTACAACTTACTTTCCCTGAGGTAGTGTAAGTTAGACACAAGGACTTCAGTACTGTATGCAGATGTGAGCTGCATGAAGTCCTCCTTGGCCATCCTGCACAGGGTCTTGCCATCTGTGCCTTGGAATGCAGCAGGATCAACCTCTTGCAGACTATATTCCTTGATGGCCCATTCCAGCCATTGGTGCACATGGTCCTGGCTCCAAAGGGTGGGATCTAAGAACAATAAAGATGTGACTCTCCTAGCCTTAACCATACAACAAACACTCAGAAATCATTTGCCTGACATAAAGTTTATAGAACTATGATGGTTAATAAAGCTGCCTTATGAACAAAAAGACAGTTGATTTTAGGACAATCTTGCAGATGTATTCCTGATCTGTCATTATAACAGTACTTAGATTTAAACTACTTTCATCAAGTGAATATACCCATTTTCAGCTTGTGGTTGATGGAAACAACAACTACAATTCAGTCATTAATTTTCCAACCCCTCACTGAGGATAGGATCGCAGGGGGCTTGCAGCCTGTCCCAGGGAGTATAGGACAGAAGGCAGGGTACACTCTGTACAGAGTGCCACAAACTAAGTTATTCTAAAAATTAACAATCTGAGAAAAATTAATGGGGACACCAAGCTCACTGGTTTTTGTTACAGTTGTTACAGGTTAGTGTCATGAGGAACGCCTTTACAGCAGCGGCAATGTTTGCGCAGTGGCCAGTGTAGCCCTGAAATCTGACTGGCGACTGTGAGTACCGCTCCAAATTTCCTCAATGTAATTGGCTGATTTGAATTGCTGTGGCTATCCCATTTATACATTTCTAAAAACCCCCCTGCTTTACATGCATTTTCCTTCTTAGAGTCTCTGTCTCCTTATTGCACAGGTTGCTGTTTGGTTATGCATTTAAGTGTGGTTATTTTGCTTTGTGGCTTAATTACTTTGTGGTTGAGTGGTGTTATTTTAAATGTTTAATGTGATTACTAAATTCCAGTCTTGTCTTTACATGTTTCTTGTTTATTTTGTCTTTTTTCCCCCTATGTATGCATCCCTACATCACGTCAGTGTTTAGGTGCTCTGTGTCCCCACTGATGGCACATCAGCTCTGCATTAGAGTTTATTTGAATAATCCCACTTTGGATTTCATTGTGCAAACCTCTACTTGAACTCCATGTCTACAAAGTTGCTGTATAAATCTTAGTGGCTGTTAGGATTCATTTTCAGCCATTGTGTATTTCTTTTCACACGCATGCTACATCAGTGGTGGTCTACCTAATGGCTCATAAGGCCTTCGACCACGTTTGTAAATAACCATCATCTGTTTGCTGTGCTGATTTAATTAGTGTCTGTGAATTTTCATGATGCCAGTCCAACGATAGAATATTCATTTAGGCAGACAAAGGCATAAAAACTGTGGTTTGGTAAGAGAAAAGCTTCAAAGAGCCTGCAAACTAAATACTGAACTCAACACACATTCATTCAATAACAGCGTAAAATCACAGCAACTCAGAATTTGACTGTGTTGTCCCAATTAAAATGTATACAACTGAGATTAATGAATTAAAGATGTTCGGACAGCCAAAAAACTATATAATGAGCTTTCACATGCACATGGTGTTTCAGGGAAGTATTTTAATGATAATTCACACATTTATGGGAATTATAATAAGAATGACCAAACAGAACACACAGCCTAACAAAAATTCCTGACCTCAATCTATGCTCTCCACTTTGCAGTCTTCTTGTAGTACTGCAGGTGTTAAAACACATCTAACTAAATAATGTTATAGCTGCAACATTATTGAAAATACTGCATAAGTATCTAATTTTTTTTTTTTTTAATAATTTCTCTCTCCAATGGACACACAAGACAGACTGTTTGACACATCAGCATCACACTCTACAGACAATTCCAGTGACAGGCTCTGTAAAGCCGTCAAAGCCAAGGTCAGACTGAGAGTCTAGACTGACTCTGTATGGTGCAGATTCTCTGGTTCCTCTCACCTGCTGGGACAATGACTCTTCTCTCGCTGCTACTTGAGTTGGGTGCTGCAGCAGGCTTCTCCTCTTTGCAGGAGCTATACACTGCATGTGAGGCTTCAGCCTCAACACCACTGACAGGCTTGAGGTCCTTCCCTGGGATCTGACAAACTGGGGAGACCCTATTACATGGGCAAGCCAGGGGTAACATCAGAGAAGAGGCTCAAATCTCTCTCTCTCTCTCTCTCTCTCTCTCTCTCTATATATATATATATATATATATATATATATATATAATTTAAAGCTATAGAATTTCTTACTGAAACACAACAATCACTTTTTTTTTTAACTTTTTTTAAAGCTGTATTTTGAAGGAATTTTGCTCATGATTTATAATTTATATATACAAACTCACAGTGATATAAATACCCTGTCTTTCATTCATTCTGTACTCACTGCACATTGTCCACACGTTAATAGTAGTATAAATACTTGACTGATATAAAATTAGAAATAAACAGCTATTTGGAAGTGGTTTCTATGGCCTACCTGGATTCGCTGTTTGCATGATCGTACTCACACTTCACACTGGGAGGTGGAGGCTGGTTCAGCCACTCATGTTGGGGGTGCAGGCGCTCTTGGGGGGTACTGTATTCCTCTGGGCCTGATGCAGTCATGTCTAACTTGGCCAGGAGGACGGCACCTACGTATGGTGGTTCAAACAGCGATTGGTCTTCAGTCACCAGAGTCAGCGCCTCCTAGCAGTCAAGGACAGAAGGCACATGATCAAACACTAGACGCTGCACGTTATATGTTACACATTAACCCCTGGGCACAAGGTGGGAGCAGTTAAACCTACAGAGGCAACATTAGCTGAACTCACTGGATGGGGTCTTGGTCAGCCCACCCAGGAGTGAAAGGTACAATTACATCCAAGGAACTAGTTCCCATAAACAAATCCCAACAGAATTCCAGGGCCTGATCTCATCGTCTGTGTATTCTAGTTCCAGTGAATGAACAGCTCTGTAACTTATTTTAATTTGGATGCAACTTAAAAGGTTTCTGGAGTGATCTTGTCCAGGGGTGAGCAATTGAAATGTTGAGTACAGACACTTGCATCTGTGAGGTTGCTGGTTCAAGTCCCAGGCCTCTATAAACCAAAACCTGCTGTAGAAATGGGTACAACTATAATGTGATCTAAGTGACGTGTTAATGACTGGCTTAGAAACAATGCATTTATATACATCTAAAAAAAGGAAAACGCTCAGCATAAATACAGCTTCTGAATCATGAGCGTACAAGAATACATATGGTGTATATATATATTCTTTATGCAGTTTTCTGTCTCAGTGTGTGATGCCCTGCCTGTCATGTTCCCTCTGTCCCCTAGATGTAGATGTTGCCCTTCCTCCTATCCTTTCCTACTAACTATCCCCTCGTTATCATTTGCCAGCCTTGTCTCATTGTATCCTATTATATGCTTTTATTTCCCTCCCTGCTTTGTTAGTCCTTTGCTGGTTATTGTGTGTGTAACCCTGTGATACTTGTGAATTGGCTGTAGCTATGACTCTGTTCGTACCCTATTTCAGCCCTCTTTGCACATTCGGTCTCACCTCTTTTGCCATTTAACCAAACGTTACACAGTGATGATTTTAGCTCCATTATGGAACAGGAACAACAAATGTCTGACAGACACAAGAACTCAAAGTTCACTTGAAGAAGAAAAAAATGGAATATTTCCTCAAGATGATTAAAACAAAAAATACATACAGTTTAGATGTGAAACTCCAAACCTACTTAAGAGAGACAAACGGCAAAACTGGGAGCCCTACCAGGAATGTCACAGCGCAGAACAGAACAGTGAACCTCTTGACAAACCTCTGCAGCCCTTTGAAGAGGCTTCGCACACACTTGGCTGTGGCTTACAAAATGTGGGGGTTCTTTTTGCCATTTCACAGCTGCCTGGGTTCAACAGTAGCTGGGGGTCAGTTCCACCCTGACTTCCCATAAGTCGTTCACCGAGAACACGGCAGAATTTTTTGAAAACACAATCCAAGGGCACACGTGTGTGCATGTGCATGTATTTCCTCAGAAAGTCTCCATCCTGCTTCCTTCTGTCTCACAGAAGCTTGGAAATGAAAAGCTCTGAACATGTTTCATATATATAGAATTGTTGGAGAATTGGGAAATTTGTGCAGGAGACTAAAGGCACATTTGTGTGCAAGTGTGTGCCTATCTGTGTCCACTCACTATCTGTGTGAGCGAGTGTGTGTATTCATAGCACTAATCAACACTGCATTTGCCTCAAAGAAGTACACATCTTGACACAACTGTAACAGCATCCTTTTTTAAGAAGAGTTTGCAAAAGCACCTCAAAGAGCACTCACAGAGCATCAAATAACATAAGGCTTTACCTGCTGAGCATACAGTGTGGATTTGGGCCAGCACTCAAAAGTGTGCTAGTTAAAAAAATGACAGGAGTTATGATATATATATATATATATATATATTACCTCTGCACTGAAAACTTGATGCAGGACTTTCAAATACATGAACAGAGTACCTCCATCTGGGGTTTAACATATACAACTGGGTAACTTCAATACCAACTGTTCAGTTTAAGGAGCTCCTCATTTTTTGGCATTCCAAAAAACTAATATCAAAGTGAATTTGTTCATTGGAAAAAACTGTTTCAAGAATTCTGAGGAGAATGTATTGTATACATCATGTGAAAAAAATTGTGTTGTAAAAAAATTTCATTTTGATGTTGCCAAATGAACAGATTTAGTTTCTACTCAATTGCCTGTTAATATTTCTGAAAATTTGGTTATACTACCAATAATAATTTCTGATTCAAATACCAGCCAACATTCTCATTGTTATAATGACAACTACTACCGGAATGTTGTCAGACAGCTCTGTATTAATTTGGGCAAAAGACCATTATGTTTAATCAAATTTGTCAGCTAATACTGCAAATCTTCCAAGAAGAACATCTGAGGTTTTGGGTCTCACAGATGCAAGCCTGGATATAAGTTATTGTTTAGAGTGCAAAATGTTTTTTTTTGTAACCTGGAATTGAATCTGTTAGATTTTGACACCTGCCAGTAACATCAAAACAAAACTCAAGAGTTTTTTCCTCAGCTGGAAAATAGGGTTAGGGTTAGGGTTGGAACTGCCTGGAACTCACTGGGAAACAGACAGCAGAAACCTTCCACGCTGCCCACTCTGTACAAGCAAGGAAGGTAAACAAGGCCATTGTGCTCTAGTCTAAGGAAGAAAATTAAAATACCAGGAAGCCTATTTGAGCAATGCAAAAAGTGTATGAAGGTTACAGAGTACGTCCATTCGGATGAGGTGTACTGGATACAGTCTGTAGTACGTTCAAATACTGGTCGTTAGAAGTAACGTTAGCCTTTTTTTTTTTTTTTTTAACCTGATTCTGCAATTAAATTTCACTATAAAATAGCAGTAACACACATTTGCAAATGGACTGGAACAAGAGGCAATGGCTAATGAAGATGTATGTAGAATTTAGCTAAAGCCAAAAAAGTCGTTTAACACGTTTGTAAAGGACTAGGTTATACGCAAAATTGTAGCTCAAGATGTGTTTTTCTTTGAACTCATCTTACTTGCTACATGGGACTTTTCCTTACAAAATTACATCAAAATAAGATGAAACGATGACGTTTGTACTTTGCTACGAGATACCACGTTCTGTGTCAACAATAATGTTGATGTTTTTAACCCCACTAAGCACTTAGTATTCATCCAAGCTGTCCGCATATTATCATCTGTTTATGACCGAAATAGCATTTTCATGTGAATAACATCTGGATTTTATCCTTACCCAGAATATGTAATCTGACTATCTTCAAGTGAAACTGACGATAATTATCTATAATGAAACTAAAGCCCAAAACGTAAAAATTTCACCTTCTAACACGTTGTCATAAAATTCATAGCAACGACAATTGTATATATAAATACTGATTACATACGGGACGTTCGTTAAAACATTACTTAAGAACTGTTAGAGTTGATTATGCTGCCCTATTAATACATCCACAAAACACACGTTATGGTCACACGCACGTGTTTGACAAAAGTATGAAAGTTTCCCGTACACACTTAGCACGAATTGCCTTATGATCAATGCAGGTTTCATTAAACTTTATTCAAAAATTAATCGGCAGCATAAAGGACGTTGCATGCCTTTGCGCGTCACAGTTGCTTAAAGTAAAGGACAACGTGGTAGGAGTCGTGTGTTTTCCTAAGAAACAGCGGTCGATCAACCGATACAGACACACTGTACTGCAGCTGGCTGCCACTGTTCGGAAAGCCGCTACTCACAAACTCTGCTTGCACAAAATGCTACTTTTCATTTGATTTTAGGAAAACCGTAACCTACGTTTAAAACTAGTGGACCAACTTAAAATAATCACCCAAACACGCGTTGTGTCTCATGTATTTGTAGATAATAATAATATTAATAATAATAATAATAATAATTTGGTTTCCAATTCCAAAAGAGAATTCTAATCAATTCCTACACTAAATAGAAAAGGCAGTCGCTCCGCCGTGGTACCGCTAAGGCAGATGGCAGAACTCACTGTCATCCACTCTCTTACCTTTGTGGTTCCGTCCATATCGAGCATGCAGTAATGGTTCACAAAATATTCCAAACATGTCAAGTTCCCGAATAAATTTCGGCCGCTGTTACCTCGTTGCGAAACAGTTAACTGGGTGATTTTGTTTGGGAAGTGAAGTCACTGCCTTTTTGAGATGGAAACGGAGTGTGTCACTTCGTAGTTATAGCACCGAAAAGCAGGATACGTGTCCCATTGAGATAAGAGAAAACAATGGAAGTTTTTTTTCTTCTTCTTGCCTGGAAATGTGAAATACAAGTGCAAATGATGCACAGTGAGCCTGAACGTTTTGAGAACCAAGTCCACATGGTAGTCTATATCAGACGACTTTCTTTATAAGGTGTGAAAATGTTGCTTTAAAAATAAATCTCCTTTAAAGTTTTACTTTCACAAATACACCATAATCTGCACGCATTATAATAGTTATTTCTTTTTTTGAGAATTAAAATGCAATTACAAATTATACACATAAATGTTTAAGGTGCATGACACCCATTATGTTTAGATTTTATTTTAAACAGGCGAAACCCTGAGAGCACACACCTGCACCCCATTACACTGCCAATAAACGGTCTGTAAATCAAGCTAAGGCAGATACGAGTTTAAAGTAATACCTGCCGACTAGCTCAACAGCACAGACGTCCAGACCCCTGTAAATTGTCTATGAAAGTCCATTAATAAAAATCAAGGCAAGATCCCATATTGCGACGAGAACGCGGTGTTCCGAGCGTATGTTTGTCCGTAACACTACAGTCGTAGGGTGATGAACTGTATATTTCTTTGAATTAATAGAAGGCATGTTAGATGAGTATAATAAAAAGATTGTTTAATTTCTTCTACAACAACCGTCTCTCTATTCGAAGAAAAAGCAACTGGTAAACATAAAGTACGTTTAATTAAGAAGAAAAAAATGTCTTTCATTACCATTGGTTTTCCTGTTTAGTAATAACTTTTTTTAACTGGTTTTTTTGATTTTATGAGTAATTGTTGTAGCAGCAGCAACAGCAGTCTAGTTGTCAAAAGAATAATAATAATGATAATAATAATAATAATAATAATGTGTTTAAGGTTAATGAATACGCACCTTTTCCCCTTGAAATTACTCTCGCAAGTTCAGCCATATTTCGGTGGGAACCTTGGAGTACTGGGAATTTGACTGAAAGATCCTGCACCGTCTGTGCTGACGTGAGAGGTCGGCCTCTCTGCTCTCTATCTAGGGTTATGCATGGGGGAAAAGGCCCCCTCGGGAGCAGCACATCTGGATCTTGGTGAGGTCAAGGCTTTGCCTGCAGGGCCAATTGTGCAGTGTAATTAAGCTGCAAGGAGGGATGGTGATGGTGAAGGTACCTCAGTCACTGCAGTCACTCTTTGAATTATAGTTAATACTATATCGCGTAAATGAACATACTACAAATGTACTGTCGAGGAGCCTTGGACTTAATAATCATATGCATGTCTGATCATTAGATCCAACCAAGGAATCCTTTTTGCAAATTTCAGTATTTAACAATGAATCGTGTTTAGCCTCTGTCAAATCCATGCCAGTGTTTCTGTATGAATATTTAAATATAACTTGATGGTAACTTTTAAAGCAGTTCGCCTGAAACCAAAGAGTGCGCTTGACTGTTTCACTAATGGTGTGTCGCCATGTTTGAAAAACAGTGACCACAAAAACGATAAGATGAATCGTGCTGGCCTGGAGTCTAGCCTGAGGCCATAATTAATCTAAGGTCTGTTTTTATTAGAAGGCTCGGGCCTCCCCTGAGCTTAAGTAAACAAAATCTTAGGTAGATGATGAAGTCGCTTGAATGAAGCGGAATAAGTGTTTTGAGGCATGTCTGGTTCCCATTCAGAGCTATTCTGACAGACATTCAGACAAAATCTAATAATTTTAAACCTTAAAAAGTTACTTAAAACCAAGTGCTTCATTAATTTATTTCCCATGAAGGTGTATTCATGGCAGGCTGTATAAACAAATACTAAACATTCATAAATTTATAAGCCATGTTTCATATACAGTATAAAATACACATCAAAGGTAGACTAAGATACTGCGTATCCTAATCACTCCATCTATCATATACCTACAGATGATCAGATGTATTATGTAATGAAGGCAACTCTATTTTGCAAAATAAATTGTTTTTAATTAACTGATTTACATTTCAAGAATACAGGTACACATTTAAATTTAATTGTAGGTCAGAAAAAGAATGAGAATGGTAATATTGTTGTTGAGAAATATGGAAAGTGCTTATGATAAACTCAATTATGCCTTTATATTTTTTGGGGCGTTTGGTAGGTACTTCACACTTTGAATGATGGCATAAAGTGATGAAAACCTTCAATAAGGTCAAGTTTAGATTTTTTTTAATGTAAAAAAATACTTGTTATTTTCCTACCGGCACGTACAATATTTCATGCACCCAAATCCAGTTCAATTCATTGGTGAAGGGATCTACAGTAGGAGCTTTCCTGGGACATAAGGTGGCTGCCTTTCAGTTACAAAAGTGTAATATTACTTTAATGTTACTGGCACTGTTTCTGTTTAGTCTCAGTTCCAAATTACTCAGCAAGATATGGCACCACCTATAAGGCTTCTGATTATTCCAGGCCCCAAAATTATTCATTGTTTCATTAATGAATTAACGCCTTTTAAAAACACACTTTTTAGTAAGTGTATGAAAGCAGCTTATTACTAATATAATTCTCACAACTTTGTAACACTGTCACTTTGTTCATATACCTACTGTCAGTTTTTTGTTTTCAATTTCCATCAGAAGGGAAAACTAAGAAAATGCAAACACTAGTAAGGGTGTTTGCAAGCAAAGTAACTGCTGTAACTGTAAAAGAACAGATTTTGTTCTCAAAATATTCAGCTTTATAATTCCAGTTAGGTCGCTGCTGTTATACCCATCAGAAAACCTTTACTTTGAACTGCTGAGGTATAATGTTGAAGCTTAAACATGAGATCAAATACACATTCAGTGAAGTGTTAGATGAAAAAACTAATTAAGCAGTGGGTAATACATTTTAGCAATGAATGTACTAATTATAAATTTTAACAGTAGAATGTATATGCATTCAGTAAAAGTCTATATTTATGTGCTGACGTAATAGCCTACATAGTAGTTGGATGTATTTCATTGTTAGAAATACAACTGTTTTGGGAAACATATTGTAACGGACTGAGAGAGCTGGCAGTACTCGAACTCGGGTTACCCACAGCAAAGACAAGGGATTAGCCCACCGAGCCAAAGACTCAAGACTTCAGCTTTGAGAGCTAATCGGTATCGTCTTCAACCCCTGCAGGTGACATCACCATCACCGCAGCCAACTTGCCACCACCCGCAGCAGTCACTACATTACCCCCTCTGTAGCCCCCCACTCAACCTTATTCCAGCCAAAGCATCTCATCCCACTCCTAACACCAGTGCAGCAGACCAGGGGACCAGGCAGGGCTCAAACTCAGGTCACACATACCAAAGACAAGGGATTAGCCCGCTGAGCCAAAGACTTGAGTCTTTAGCTCAGGGAGCTAATCAGTCTCTTCTCTTCGACCCCTGGGGGTGATGTCACCGTCCATACAGCTGACCTGCCGCCACCCGTGGCAGACGCTACTATACACACATTTTTTTTTTTCCTAGTGTAGACGGCATAAATGGTTGGTCAAAAATTTTGATAAACTTAGCTTTTAAGAAACAGCCACGGTAAGCTTTTAAGAAAATTTCTTTCCATCGGAACAAAGAAGCAATCAACTACACAATTTGGTAAAAACGCACATACACGTGTAAACATCCTATAAAATAAAGTCCATTAAATCCATAAACGTGTAACAAAAAAGAAAAGCAGGACTGTAATGATTTATTTAACAGTTATTTTGGTGATACATTGACATTTGAAAAACACATTATACATCATATGTTGCACACTTCACATGGATCATTAAACAACAAAATATCATATATTAACCTTGACATACAAACTTTGTGAGAAGAAGCCTACAATACAGAGTTTTTAACAGAAACTGAAATTTCATCCATGTTTTTTTTCCCTGGATATTTGTAGTTCTAACCATGTTCCTCTATTCAACGCTTCAAGTACTGGCTGTTAAACATTATTATATACTAACATATTAGAATTAAGGGTATAGTCTATTTTCTTTCAATTTCACAGTCATGTTGCTATCGCCTTATTAAGTCCCCTAAATCTGACCAGTTCCTATCACCACAAGGCCATACAATCCCGCATCTGTGCCCAATTATCCAGACGGAGGCTCAATGGGACTGTTAACTGCCTCCCTTTCCTTGGGGATACTATCAACTAGACAGTCTCTAGTGTTACAGTGTAAGCACCTGTGTGTGGAAGAGCTGTGCCATTCGCAGTCCTATACACCAACATTAACCTGAGGTCTAAACGCACAGTTGTTGAACCACTCCGAGAGAACGTTATGTGATTCCAAAGAAGAAGGCAGATGGCCTTCACAATATAAGATCTCACAATATACAGTTGTGCTCATAAGTTTACATACCCTGGCAAAATTTATGATTTCTTGGCCATTTTTCAGAGAATATAAATGATAACACCAAAACTTTTCTTTCACTCATGGTTAGTGTTTGGCTGAAGCCATTTATTATCAATCAACTGTGTTTACCCTTTTTAAATCATAATGACAACAGAAACTACCCAAATGACCCCAATCAAAAGTTTACACACCCCACTTCTTAATACCATGTATTGCCCCCTTTAACATCAATGACAGCTTGAAGTCTTTTGTGGTAGTTGTGGATGAGGATCTTTATCTTGTCAGATGGTAAAGTTGCCCATTCTTCTTGGCAAAAAGCCTCCAGTTCCTGTAAATTCTTGGGCTGTCTTGCATGGACTGCACGTTTGAGATCTCCCCAGAGTGGCTGAATGATATTGAGGTCAGGAGACTGAGATGGCCACTCCAGAACCTTCACTTTATTCTGCTGTAGCCAATGACAGGTCG
>JABJVR010002440.1:0-17392 GCA_025773905.1 Chitala chitala
GTGCTCTGGGATGGGCTCCAGGTTTCCCCGCGACCCTCACCGGGAATAAGCGGTTAAGATAATGGATGGATGGATGACCATCAGATTTGGAGAACCTCAGGGAACTATATCAGTTTATATATTTGCTTTAATGAAAAAAAGACACTGATGGGTGTTACTGCACCAGTTACCATGTCAGTATGGATCAGCACGAAATCGCAAATGAAGTGTCGAACTTTCCAAAACCTGAAGAGAAATAAAGCATGATAACAACACTGAGGAACCTTCCCTGAACATGCAATTAAAAAAATGTTAATTATAAAAAATTAAGTACTGTCATGATCAGACAGGAGATGCTGAGGCTGAGATGGTCCACATGCAGAAATGTATTAGAACGCAAAACTAAAGCCAAAAAGATCAACGCAGAATCACAGGAACCAATAAACTGAACCACAATCAGAATGGTATGACACTAGGAAACAGAGAACACAAAACAATATGCTATGAATGCATAAGAAAAGACAGAACAATACATGTAAAGCCACTAGGTAACACTTAACAATCCAGACACCACTCTTCAAGTGACTTCAACATCTAGCAAAGGAACACAAACCCGAAACTTAAATAGAGCGAAACAGGAAGACAAACCCAGGTGCACACCATCAGAAACCAACTTAGAAAATGAGCAGACAAGGCAGACAACATAACAAGCAAAGGGTGTGGCCACACGTACACACACACACACACACACACACACACACACACAGAGTACCATATAAAAAAAGCATTTGTAAAAACATTTCAGTGTTATAAAATAAATATACTGCATTGTGTTTTATACTGCACACAGAACGTATTAAGACAACATTAGATTTAACTAGATTTAAAAACTAGATTTATTCCAGTTTTATGTTTTTACTGCTGGTACACAAAACCCTGTCGGTATTCATTTTTCCAGACCATTGGCCAGAAAACAACATAAACAAAGGAAACTCAACCATTGGAGTTGGAGAGAAAAGTGTTTTGGTTTTATACAGATTAATTCAACTGCATATCTACTCTACAATGTGTCAAAAATCGAGACAAGGTTTAAATTACAGCAGGCAGAGTGCTGTCGGGTGCCTCATGTAACCCGTATGTTAGATGCTGCTGTTTATCTCAAAACGTCACTGGAATTAACCCTCTCCAGGCAGACACTGCAAATAAAAATACTGTAACAAAAGGGATCACTATGCCTCCTATCTTAATATAACAGTAAGATTGTTAATTGGACTCTGCAGGACTCAAAGTAACATCCCAGTGTCAAATTAGCCTACTGTAGCTTTGCTGCGTACTCCTCCCTCCAACATAGAAGTAGTGTTTTTATACTGGCCTGTTGTCATAACAATATAATAAAGTATTAGCTAAGGTAACTGGTAAATAAGGGCAAGTTAAACCTGCAGATTTTGGATTTCTCTATGTTCTCTGGTTTTCCAGAGAACATAGAGAACAGACGTTGCACACAGACTAAGAGTCAGATTTGACTCCACAACCGTGGAGTTGTAAAGCAACAGAGCTGTGGTACCAGACACCAGGTTAACATATATCACATCTCAAATAGCATATGTCTGGGAGAGCACCACCAAACTCACACAATTCTTTCTCATGATTAAATAGATTGATTACTATAAAGAATGGAATTCTCCCCCGCTGTTCAGTAAAAACATACTCAATAAAATCCCTGCCAGTAGCGGGTTTATCACTGCCGTTTTTTCATAAACAGTTTATCTTAAAAACCCCATAAACTGCCCAAGCTCAAGCTGTAAGGTAAAAACACAACTCATTTGAATTTGCACATCCACACCGTATGCATTTAGCGCTGCTTTTTGTTTCAATTCGCATTTTCTCTGCCAAGCATCACTTTATTAAATGCTTACTCATAGCACAGGCACAAATAAACCATTCTGATGATCTTTGTGAAGTACTGAAATCGAGTGACACAGACAGCACATCACCATTGTCACAGGGGCAGTACAGAGCAGTGAATTTATTTATTGTGCCCAACTTTGGTTAAAGTGAAATTAAAATGAAAACGTTCTCTGTTACTCAGTATTTTCAACTAGGCATGAATATAACATTGTAGCAGTGACATTTAAATGTTGCCAAAAGGCAGGCCATGCCATTTTGAAAAGCCACTTGATCAGAGGCAGACAGTGCCTTGTATGCAGTGTACCAGGCAGTACAAGGACAGGTGTAAATGACGTCTGTGGATGCGGCTATTTAATCCTGTTCCTCATCAGCATTTAAAGCAAATGGTCGTTATCACTTAGTATGCAGCGATGTGCTCTGTCCTGACGTGCAGCCTCACGGCACTCTGCTATGGTCTTCTAAAAACAGGAGAGACAAAACCTAGTTGCTCAGACCTAGAATCTTACCACAGCATAGCCTGAATAACAGATCCAACTGTTATGGGATGCAGAATGGAAACTAAGTGCAGCACCCATTTCTCTAGCTTTGTCGAAGTATAAATCACACACTTACAATGCCACTCCTGTCACGAAGCCTTTAGACTACATTCTGAAAGCAGAAATGCTGAATATTTTAGTTATAATATTTTAGTTAAGATTGTAATATTGTAGCCGGCTTATGATGCTGTTTTCAAATGTTACATTTTCTACAGCAATACAAAGGCTCTCATTGTAACTCATGCTTTATTATACAAATCTTTTTTATTTTGCTATTAGATGCTAAGTGGGATAAATCTCATTGACTATGACGTTAATTCTTCGGCACAGACACACGTATTGTTGAGCCGGCGATGTGTGCACGCGAGATGAGTTAGAACACGCACACGAAACGCATCCGCCGTGCCCACACGTGTCCCAGCAGTGAACACGCTGACCCCGTACTGCCAGCGCGCATTCTTCACATTCCGCACGTTGCCCAAAGCAGCAGAGCTTGTGCAAAACAAACTCCCTCTGGTGACAATGAAATTACCCTTAGGGCTCTGAGTTCTAAAAACTGTTTTGGTTTCTGAAAACTGAAGTGCATAATCTGGAGGTTACAATTATTCTGCAGAGGCAGTGAAAATGTGTATTAGGGTAGAAAACAACACGGCTGGATTCTCCAAAAATCAATGTAGTAATTGCACAGCCCCTAAAACAACTAGCTAATGGAATTTATACTCCTCACAGCTTCAGTATTTAAGGTATACTTCTATATTCACACTTCTCTTTAGCCTTCCCATATACTAGCCAATACTGTGTAATTATGTTACCCTCATCACATTATTGTACAAACAACCTAATGTTTTTACCAGTAATTAATAGTACAGGGGTATTGTGTTGCATGTGTTGTATTGATTATAAACATAAATTTTGCTGAATTTTGCATTGAGCTCCCAGCCCACCAATGACCTACCAGCCCATAATTCTGGTGGGCTGGTAGCTAAATGGGTAGACCCTCAGGCTATAATAGAGAAGGTTCCTGGTTCAAATCTCAGCTCAGTCACCAGGTGTGTCCTTGAGCAAGACACCCAGCACTAGCTCACTGTAATCTGTATGTGAAATGTAAGTCGCTTTGGATAAAAGCATCTTGCTAAGAACGAACTTGCTGTTAATGTCCAAACATTTTACCTCTCAAACTATGATTATTGCTTTGCATTGCCAGCAGACATCAGTATCCATTATTTTAAATAACATTTTCAGAATTTCAGTTAGAATGTAACGTACTGCACAAATCTTCTTCCCAGAAGGTCTAGGGAGTAAAGAAGGGTATAACCTGGGCAGAACACATCTACAGAGAGACAGAACACACACAGACATACACTCGCATCCAAACACTTCATGCAAGGCAAATAAAAAATCCATAACCCACACAGACTGCACGTGTTTGGACTGTGGATGGAAATGCATGAATTAAGTGTAAGCAGATGTCTCACAGACTGCTGTTCACAGTTTTCAGATTTTCATTTCTTGAAGATTTACTCAAATTCTGAGCATCAAGATGGATGCATCATAAATACGTATATCAGAAATAAGGTTAACTCTATGTCCTACTGAATTGCAAAATTTTAGAAACGTTTCGAAACAAAGGAAAGCAGTCATTGTGTAATCTTCAACTAGGCAGCACTTGGTTTTTATTCAAAAGTAAAACAAGTTGTCTAGCTAACTCTGTAGGCGCTCCAAATTAAGGGATAATCCATGTCCGAATACTTAGTGCAACAATTCTTTTAAACAGAATAAGGAACAAAAAATGCCTTATGGGACAGAGCTGTCCTCCTCGACCTCCACCCACTTGTAGGTTTGGGAACACTGACCTTTGCATTTCATAGTCAAATGGCTTGCAAAGCAGAGGTGGCCTCAAGGCTAAGAACCTCCAGTCATGCTGCAGAGTAAACCATTATCAGGCTGGAGCGTGTGGGCGTTTTTTAGATGGGAAGCATCCACAGAAGGCATTAAATTACATCGAGGAAAAGCATGGTCTGGAAATAAAACAATAGCCTTACAGTAAACTGTTCTCTCCTGAGAACTTTGAGTTGAAATTAAGCTTTAAAACTCCATCATCTGGAAACTTTTGAGCTATATATGATCAAATCATATCATGTCATATGTTTTAAACTGTATATAGTAATGTAGGGTATATACTGTAAATGATAAATTCAAATCCATGTAAAAAGCATTAGCATGCATAAACAAGTTAGTTTTTATCAATTCATTTGTCATACTGTATGTTTCTAACACTTTTATTGCTATAATATAATAATATTTATGGCTTTTTTCTTCAGTCTATTGACGTTTATCATCTGTTTGATGGCAATTTGGTATTTATTAGGTTCGAACAGACAACCTGCAGGAGAGCCAGTTGAACTATTGTCTTTAGCAGTAACTGAGCTGCAAGGCAGAGTGCTCACCATGCAGAACCCAAAGCAGTAAACTTGGGGAAGGCATGCATAGTATATTTTAGTCTGTGAGCCACTGAAACCAAATTCAAACTTCTGCTCGGGTGCATCTCGCGACACACGCAGAATTTCCCAGATGTTAACCAACCTGGTATCGAGCCAAAGTTTTCTTACCCTTTTGAACCCACTGTTTAAACTGAATCACCTTCAGCTGATTTGTTGATTAGTCTGACAGGGACGGCACTTATGTACATTTATATACTGGGCGAACAGAACAAGTGAAAGACATAAAACCAAATATAACATACTCACAGAGACAGAAATAAAATAAGATTGGTACAAATGAGACGTGGCCATTTGCCATGTTCAGCATATGGGTATAAAGGCTGTCTGTCTGCTCAACGTTAACACCAAAGGTTCATCACCCTTTGTATCTGATTTCTTTTCTTCTATTTGACGTTTAAATTAAACAATAGCAATTTTAGGCTGCATTTTACCTTGCTTTCTCCCTCTCCCATGCCTAAGACTAAAGACTGACTGCATCTACCAATCTCTCTGTATGACTAACTTTTCTCACTAAGACAGAAAACGAGATGCTCTTTGAAACAGGGTGCTTTTTGATGTGAGGCAATCTAAGGTCTTGCGGATGTCTGTTGCAGAATTTCTGCACAACTTTTTTGGCATTAATTCAACTCACTCTTTATCAGTGCATTTTCTGTGTTTCATTATAAGGAGACTGAATATTTGAAAATATGGAAGTTGTTTTGCCATCAGCCGCTCTTTGTAGTATCTGTTGCTTATATGTACAGTACTTGATATTTTTTGCTTGATTTATTTTCAGATATAATGAATCTAATTGCTCCATATGTGAAACCAGTTCATTTTTTCCACATTTGTTGCCTGTTAGTTTCCTAAACCCTTATCCAATTCATTTAATATGTTATACAGTTTAATCAGTTTTAAGTATACCAGACTGTTATTACATGCAGATTAGAAGTGAAGTTTCCATCAGTAAATCCCAGAGGAACTCTCCATTGCCTATATTGGGTGTACCTTAAAAGCCCACATTTATCACCAATTCTGTATCTAAGAACTGCTGCTGCCTTTAGTGTCCAAAACAGTTATAACTTTATTAAAACACACAAATGAGTAACAATATCTTTCATTCACTTTCCTTTTTTCTGATGGAGATTTTAATATAATTATTAGATTAAAATACTGTAAAAAATTCTTAATTCTTCTGGACTGAGTTTCCACAAGCTGTTTTCTGTGGGTTATACTTAACTTATTGAGATTTCTACAGTAAATGCACACAATAAAGTATAAAACTCCACAATTACTCTAAATATTAACAAAACTTTTAAAAACTAAGAGTTTCACATCTTTACCATTTCAGTGACTGGTCTCTTTTGAGCCATCTTGTAACATAAACCAGTTAAGCATTAGCATATTACACTGCTGATAGCCCTACGGATCATATCAAAATAAGTTACTAAAAGAGTAATTATTATTAAATTAATAATAGTAGTAATTATTATAAAGAACAAAACATAAATAAAATCAAGCTTACACTTTCTGCTACCTCAGAAGGTACAAGTGACTCTGGGAAATGAATAAATGAATTTAAATCGCATATGCTCAGTTTCTTTTACAGGTTAGCTTTGTTTCAAGTACAGCTCACAATTTTCTTTGAAGTCATTTATATCATGAATTAACAGCAAGACAACAAAACAACGTTCCAGACTTTTGCCTGCTTCCTTGTGACCTGAGCCACTCTGAAGTCACAAAATGCCTCCTTTGCCCTTCCTTCCTTGCCAGTCCTGGGTAAAAAACATGCCACCCTGTTCTTTCAGTTTGATCAAAAGATGCTGAGGTGGTGAGGAGAATGCAAACACCACATCATGTATTCCTCTGGGAACAACAGTTAGAGCACTTACCTGGATGAGGTCCTAGCATAGTTTGCAGAGAGTTTTGTATAAACACTGTGCTTGTTGCTATCAATGCTTCGATGTTTTTACCTGCCTTATATTCATACACTGATTCAGGCCTAATTATGTTTGTACTTTTATACACTGATTTGCAGCCTTCACAGTAAACAAGAAATAGAGATTTGCCACTATGTATGATGGAATTTTGAATCATTCTGTGAAATGTACTGTTTTCAGGACGCATGGGCATGAATTTCAGAGGATCACACAATGGCCCTGCTCAAATGTATTTAATCAGCTCTTTCTTTTACAGTGTATTTCTGAGCATTATATTTTCATGCCTTTAACACTTGCTTGGCAAAAAAAGCAGCTTTCATCATATAATCTGCAAATAAAATTTGTATGGCTCTCTGGGGAGATACGCATAACATATGACATGGCGGCTCCCTAATTGGAATGCCACCGTCAGGTCAGAGAGTTGAGCATGTGGAAATATATGCTATGAAGGCTGTGTCTGAAATTAGCACAGTGTCACTGATCCATGTGTTAAGCATGTGGGATACGGCCCGCACACTTTGTAAAAAGGCCAGGCCCATCACAACTCAACTTTATATACCCTTAAAGTTAGTTTTTTTATTTTTAAAAACCTTTTACATTTTTTTTATAATGACAAATATCCACAGCCAATAACGCGTTCTCAAACTTGACACGTATGTTAATGGTACTTCCATATTTTAAATTCTGGGCTCTTTCCAAAAAGCAATGTTAATTAATAATACATCAGTCGAATAATTTGCTTGGGGAAAACGTAACATTGGCCGCCCAGATTAAGACTGAAACAGTCAGGCGAACACTAGTAAGAAATAGGGGAGAGTTTTTCTAAGTCATAAATCCCATGGATCCAAGAAGTGACAGAAAGTAAAACGACACTGCAAAACATTGTAATAAAAACGTACTTCTAGTGTGGCGCTTACTCACCAGGGCCTTCATTTCATCCTCATCTTTGTAATAATAGAGCAGGTCTCCCCTGAGTACAAACCACCTCGTGTGCCAAGTCTTGACGAAGCCCCCCTGCTTTCTCAGCCAGCCACACCTGATGACATTCTGTCTGCTTTGTCCAGACTGCAGGCTGCTGTTGGCAACAGCCTGTTCCTCCATGATTGGTCAACAAAAAAAAATCCCCTGGCAAAAGGAAAAGAAGGCAATGCAAAAAACACAAGGTTATTAGTTGTTATTCTGTGGCTTGAGGCCTGTTATATCAATCTGACAAATTGCATTTGAGCTAACAACTTTTCTCCTTCTAAGAAAATATAATATAGGAGAAACATTTGTTTTGACAGAGCTCTGTAGGTAACACTAGGCATTCATATTTAAACCAAAGATGCTGGTCCATCAAATACAGCCTTCCTTTGTATGAAAAAAATATTTATGGGTTAGACGACATGTACTCTAAGAACTGAAATCCTAAAATGGAAATGTGGATGGTAAAGAGGGGTCAAATGAGGCAAAACTACAGCGGCAGGCTTTTTAATTTAGTATTTAAATTAATAATTAATTCACAGATGTTCAGCACACGTTACATTATGGCTGCATTCATGTCCCTTTGCTCCAAAACAAAATGTTTGGCTATATGCTATTCAAGAAACTACACATACCTGATGAATGAAATCCCATGTTATTTATTCACAGCAGACTGTTCTCAAACATCTTTGTGACAAATATGAAATATCAGTTTTTCCATTGTACACCAATGAGAAAAATAAAATGTATATAGTATGTAAGTGATGCATTGGTAATGCATAAACATGAATGACAGATCTTATGAACACCAAATACTCTGAAATGGAATAAGTTTCTTTATAAAATATATAAAGAGTAATAGTTTGACAATCTTTTCTTATTATTGTGATAATATACAACATTTCCATCCATCCATTACCAGAATTCTTATTGTTCACAGGGCTACCCTGGAGCCTAGAGCACACGGTAGAACAAACCCTGGACAGGGTGACAACCCATTGCAGGGCACCCCACACACACACACACACACACACACACACACACACACACACACACACACACACACACACAGAGGAAAATTTGGATTGTCCAATCTAATTAATCAGCATGCATTTGGGAGGAAACTGGAGAACTCAATGGAAATCCACACATACACAGGGAAAAAAATTCAAACTCCACACACAGTGCTAAGAGCCAGATTCCAACTCACAGCCCTTGAGGTGTGACGTACTAGAGCTTCTCACTGCACTACTGTGCTGCCATACACTATACCCAGTACATAAACACTATACTTAATAAAGAGTATAATCTTAGTTAAGTAACCTTAAATAAGGCATCCAGTGACTCAATGGGACATCAGGATGGGATATGGAAGCTTCCCAGCTCAATTCCTACCCCAGCCACCAGGTGTTTCCTTGAGCAAGACACTCAGTGTTAGCTCCCAGGTGCCAAGTAATGTCTGCCCACTGCTCCCCCAGCAGTGTGGTTAAATGCAGAGAACCAATTCTATTGTAACACAAAAGTGTCATTTGTATATCACTTTGTACCAAGGCGTCTGTTAAATGAATACATGTAAATACATTCATGACCTCTACAATATTCCCTGACAGCTGTGTTGGGAAACACACTAATGTAAACTTTCTTCTGTGGGAGAAAGTCAGTATAGAGCATGTGAATCCTGTATGCACCGTCCTCCGGCAAACCACTTCCTGGACATTCACTGACATTCAGTGGTATGAGACAAGGTATGTAGTTTCAGTAACACATGTAAACAAGTAGCAACTAGACGAAAACATGCAGCAAATAAATAAAGCACACCGATGTTGTAACGGCACCGACTGTCACATCACTACACTCTCTATATGGTTCTCTGCGTCAGCTTTTCCTATGAAATAATTTACAAATTGCAGTTTATGACATCAGTAAAACAGCCCACATAAAACACCGACTCTGAAACAGTAAAATCCAGTCTAAACTGTTCAGTCAACAGAATGATGTGCCAGGCTAGCAACAAAACAGTTTTCCTGAAGCAACCCTTTACTGCAGTTATACCTGTGCTTAACCTATTTTCCTCTAACTAAATAGTAGATAGTACTTCTTGTAACTACTATCCTTTATTAGACCTGTTTGACTGTCACATTGTCAGTTATGAAAACCAGGATGAACTGTGGAAAGTGTGTTCTGTGGAGGGAAATTTCAGGTCTTACTTTCCTTTACTCGGTGATATAGTCATACACAGAGCCTCTGTCTCAGGAAAGATAACACTGGCAGGACATTCAGGCTGCTGTGCTGCCATATGCTAAACTACTTCCATTCAATGAGTTTTACATACCTCCTGTGAGTTTTTACATAGCTCCAAATGTGCTATCTGTTTTGCTCTATTCTTTTGCTGAAGACGTGCCGGGCTTTGGGCTGCTTGACTCTCAGATCCCCTGCCACAGTACTGCACTGCTAGAAAGTTCTATGAAGTCTTAAAGTTGCTCCAATACCTTATAGATTGCTGGGTGGCCTGGAGCCTATCTCAGGGAGCCTAGGGTGCAAGGCAAAGAACACCCCAGAGAGTGTGTCAACCCATTGCAGAGCATTAAGTACAATTTGGAGCTCCTAATTCATTTAACCAGCACATCTTTGGGTGACTGTAGGAAACCAGAGGACCAGGAGGAAACTCAAGCAAGCTAGGGGAGAACATGCTAACTTCACACAGCCCCACAAAACCAAGAGCTAGATTCACAATGACCCACCATACCACCTTGATTTCTGTATTATTTGCTTATATTGTTGGGGTGAATTAATTGGGCCTGTCCTGTGCATTTTTCCATGGCAATGTCCTCTTAATCTCTGTAGATAGATTAAAAAATCCCTAAAAATTATGGGACAGCTTCACTTCAGGTAGGCACCTGTGAATTAGATACGTCTACTGAACGCAGACAGACAACACAAACTTTCTGTTATTGATCACGGTAATAGGACATCTATACAAATTATACTGATCATTAAAACCAGACCCAGATATTTCACCAAAACACACAAGGTTTGCCACAATATGAAGCGTGCATTACGCAACAGGCAAATTACCCGCAGAACTGTTCGACACATTCGTGCGAACGCAGTAGCTGTTACAAAGGAATGTAGTGACGACAGCAGATGTCTCCAAGCTGCATACTTCACTTAATGGTTTACTTCAGGTGTTTACATAAGGTCCTCTGGGACACACACCTGCCATGAAAAGGAATGTAAATTGAGTTTATTTCTGGAATTGGAAAAGGCTGTGGACCAGAAAAAAAGCATGAATTTAACCAATGGTCAGTTTCTTCTAACTTCATTTTCTAAATACATTGTTGAAACACAATTATTGAATTATTCTTCTATTGCACTAAACATTGCAGCTGTATCAGGAGTTATGAATATACTGTAAGTTGGGGATGTAGTATTATGACTTGTAAGTGGTAACTGTACTGAAATGTTGGAAGGGTGTCATGGTGCCTTAGCAGGCAGGATTATTTACTCACACCTCATGGATAGCAGGCTTCAGTTGAGCACAGTTCACTACTGGGTGCTCTGGATCCCTCCCACAGTCCAAATTCATTCTGTTCGAATGAGCTGCTGAGCTTAACGCGCAAATAACAGACCTGTGTTGAGCCAGCATCTGATCCAAGGACTTCCCTGCCTTGTGTTCTGTGTTGCCTGAATTAGGCTCCATGCAGAAAGCAGACCTTGTGTAGTATATGAAATTTAATTGGAAAATATGGTTGGTTTGTTCAGTCAAAATATCTACACACACAAAAAAAGACAATAATCGTTAATAATACTAGACTACAGGTGGATAGCTCAGAATATCAGAATAAAGAACATAGTGGCACTACTGCAAACCTATTAACAAAGTCACTCCCTGTTTGTGTCTTAGAAACCCATTCCCTTAAGGTGTTCTGGTTAATTAGCCTTACTTATTTATTCACGGAGATTCTTTCTCATCCATCACACTAAACAGTTCGGACACAGAGTTGGACGCGTGCCTTTACTCGCCGCTTCCCTGACGCATAGCAACACATCCGGTGACACGCCAGATGGAGCTACCTGTATAACCCCCCCCACAACAGCACCGTTGCCTCTTTGTATCATGGTTGTGCCTGTCTCTCTGCCAAACCACTGGGACCCTTTATATCTGCCACGGGTCTGACAGCAGCCATAGCTGTTCATGATTGATTGCGCCAAAGTCAAAATGAAACTTCATTTTCAGAGGTCGTTAATCTCGAACAACATTCTGTTCACAATGATATTGTCAAATTTGTCAAATAGCAACCTACAGAATGGCGAAAGATGTGAATTACACTTCAGATCAAATGGGAATGGGGAAAAAACCCAATACTATAGTTACCCTTCACCATCATCTTTATATTAATACATGTATGCAAATTACCTTATTTTAGGAGAACCAGAAATAATACTTAGTTATGGAAGTTCTGACTAGTGGAATGTTACCATTTGAATTTTCCTCACTTGGAGTTGCCAAAGAAAGTAACCTGTCATAATTTTACAAGAAAATTATGTGTATGTAAAATTGGTTCTTGCTTGGATATGTCAAAAACCAGTCATCTGAAAAGCAGAGTGATAAACAAGCCTGCTCTGTTTGGCTCTTCTGCTGAGAGGCACTCACTCCTGCTGTAGCTCTGCTGCACTTTTTGGCTGTTCCATTGAGAGCCCCCCTCCCCCAGCCCGCAGTGCTGTTCTGTTGAGAGGCTCTTCCCCCCCTTGCACCGCTGCCCTATTTGGCTGTTCTGTTGATGGAAGAGGCCCCCCCGTTCTGCTGGATGCAGTCATGTCTTGTCAACGCAACCACTTTTTGTACCAATCTTACTTCAAATACGGTTTAAAGGGCTCTGTTAAGTGGCCTTCAGTACAACATCTTGTGTATTCACAGAGCAAGTATGATCATATAAAAGAACGAATGATCATAAATTCAGTGGGACACATAGCACACAAATGTAATTAGTTTTTCAGTACTCTGACTCATTGTCCATGAAACACAGCCCATCTGTAATTGTCAGTACACCAAATATTTGGTGTTTATTTGGTTTTTAAACTGTCCACAATTTAACGCCGTTATTTACTTTTTTTTTTTCTCCTTTGGGTAACATGCAGCTGCAACAGAAGGTATGGGAGCACTACATACTTGAGTCAGAAAATGTACTTTTTCTGGAATTTTCTCACACAGAATGTGCTGAGCTCTGGGCTGATGAAGGACAGTGTGAGAAGACAGTGACCTCCGCCATAAGCACGTAAGAAAAGTACACAGCTCTGACCACTGTGACCTACTGCTGTGAACTGTGCCCTCATAAACAGGATGCAAAATATTCCTCAGTGGTTTCAGTTTAAGGAAGAATTTAATGGCGACATTCTCTAAATGTACATCGAGATGACAATTCACGACTGCTAGCTACTGCCAAGCTACTGCCATATAATGTGTTTATCACCATGCATACCTGTAAACATCTCTGCTATATTTATAATTTCTTTTGATGGGTTTTGAATTTCCGTACTGTGTGTGTGTGTGTGTGTGTGTGTGTGTGCCCTGTGGTGGGTTGGCGCCCCGCCCTGGGTGTCCCCTGCCCTGCCCTGTGCCCTATGTGCTCTGGGATGGGCTCCAGGCTTCCCCGCAACCCTCACCAGGACTAAGCAGTTAAGATAATGGATGGATGGATGGGTTTTGAATTTATTAGGCAAGAGTTAGTCCGTATGCAGTTAAAACTCAACAGTTCATGCTTCAAATATGCTATCTGCATCAGGGATTTGTATGATAATATTCTGTGAGTCTTCTCTACAAAACTGGCTGTTGACACACTGAATTATGGGATCATTGTACCAATTCTTTTTTTTGTCACCATGCTGAACTTACATGAAGGTCTTCAAGGTGTGGTGCCTGTCTAGTTGGTGTAAACGCACTTAAAAATGAAATGCCATAAAGAGTGTTGTTCTTTAAAGCAGAACTGTTACTGCTATTTTATACCCCATTACAGCTTTTTATGTGATTTAATAGATAATGAATAGATAATAATCAGATAATGCATGTGTACTTACATTGATGCACTCACGTTAACAATTGACAGGTATTGCATTCAGTAAAGACTGAAAGGCAATTTTTTTTGTTTAGATCTTTTTCTGTGTACATCCATTACTCAACCACTTATCCTGTACAGAGTTGCAGGTGGCCTGAAGACTGCCAAGCAGCCTAGGTCACAAGGCAGGGTACACCCAGGACAGGGTGCCAACTGGTCCTATGCCATTGCTTCTTAAGTTATGTTATTAATGGCTCACAAGTGTTAATAACTAACACCTTCAAAAACGTCTTTCTTTTTCTTGTATTCACCCTTAATAGATATATAATAGGTATCACACAGCTCCTTTACACTGCTACTGTGGCAACCATAATTCTGTTATTTTCATTTTATTTAGCATATTAATATAACAAGACGTATATGATTCACTGTGTTGTTATAGGTGCAAAAGTACCTTGGTGTTGACTATTCACTAAATTAATCAGTCATAAGAGATTCTCAGTTCCATACAGTGTGTGCTGTTTTTAGATTCAGCACTGAGCACACCTACTGGCTTGGAAAGAGCATACTTCTAAATGGCTGTTCTCCACTAATACAGAATGGCAAGGCAACTTTAAAGTGATCTAGAAGATACAATAAAATAACATGTCCCTGGAGTCAATATATAGGCAGAATATATGAAACACATATATAAAGGAGGGGAACATTATTGTAATGTGTGATAAATATTGCAAAAGTAAGAACATTGATCTCTTTTTGTTATATTACTGTGTATTGGTCACAGACTACTTAAATGACCATTTTCACAAAAATAAATAGCTGCGTAACTTGACAATACAATGATTACCAAATATATGCTGATTGATTAAACATCAGACACACACAAACAATTTTAAAAGGACTACTTAAAGAGAATGGGATATGGTTGTTTCAGTTACGTCTCTAAAATTTCCTTTCTATCAAGTAATCTTGTTTTCATGATGGAATAATTTGGACTCTGAATGTACACTCAAATTTGGAGCTGTTCTCTGTCATTAATTCAGAACAGATGCCTTTACTTTGTTATACATAACCCATTCTGTTAGGACTTAGCAGATGTATTAGTGAAGAAAATAAAAATTATGCAACCATCTTCAGGTTGAAGACACTTATTCAGTGTGTAGGCACAGCAACAAGATCCTAAAATGAGCTTAATGTCTCCTGAGGTCCTGAAATTAATAATGATAAAGCTTCTGTTCAAGTTATATTTATAGATAAAAACAACTGACAGACAGGGTTGTGAGAGCCAGCTTTCACGGCACAAACTATTTGTCTTCATAATTTTACTCTCTTAGAACATCATGGAAAATAAAAAATAAAAAAACGAGTGTTTATTGTGTTGAAATTATTGACATTTTCATTTTGAGAAATGTAAAAAAATGTAGTCAAATTTCTCAGTTCCGCAGCAGTACTTTTACGGTATCAAAAAAGTTTAAAGTAGGCTTCTGCTCACAGGTATGAATCAGCACTAAACTGTGCTGTCTACATTAATGTGATAGTTTGCTGATGTAGATCAACACAAGGTGCCTGGATGGAGTGAGTACTTGGGCAGTAATTAATTCCTATATTTATTTGTGTACAAAACACTGATTTTTGGACTGCAGTTACACAATACAGAAACCAAGACAGATATTTATTCAGCAGTTCACTGCTTACTTTCACTTCCCTTAACCCAAAAAAAGAATATACACACAAAAAAAGTTCTGTGGTAATTATTACTCCCACCAAAGTAGACAACATCACACACACACAAAAATCCTATTTATATCTCTACATTATCTAACTAATAAAGTTGTCTTGTTGAATTCTGGTGGGCAGTAAACTAGCATCTGATTACATCTAATGTCAAGAATAGAACAACTTCTAATGCACATAAATATTTCTAAATTTTAATTCCAAGTGGTCAAGCACAAAGAGATTCCTTAGCATCTAATGGAAGAGGCAAATACACAAAGCTAGGCGCAGACTCTTTGTTAAATGAAAGCACCATAATCCAACACTGCAGACATAGCAACAGGCTAAAACTAATCTCCTTGACAATGACAAACATCTACAGGCTATGAAGGGAAATCACTGACAAGAGAAAGGCATTGTAAAGCAGAACTTCTACCAGCTGATTACACTGACAGAAAATGTGGAAATGTACTAGCAGAAAGCGACAGAGAATAGCAGTCTGAACAGCAGAAAAGGTAACGTCTTTTGCTATTTTGCACAATGCTTCAGCACATCAGTGCCACATTTGGGTTTCTTCAGCTGTTTCTAAGAACTGCTCGGGACAAATATAACGTGCTTTGGAATTCGGAACCTGGCACCAACACCAGCTGAGATTGAAGGTCCTTGCTGAACTGACACTGAAGTGTGAAGCGGACTGTTTTCCTGTGTGGATGTGTGTTTGCAAAGAGGTCATAAAGAGGGTATCGAGACACCCTGGAAAACCCATCAAACCCCAGTTCTTTTAGATTTGAGTGCCACATTTTTTAATAGGCACATTTATTGTTTTTAGATGCCTAATACAGACATTTATTTTATTCACTTTCCATACAGAATGACCTTTAGTCAAGTGTTGCTTGAGTACTTACATCAGGTAGAAACATTTTTGTTTTTAACACTTGAAGAAGAATGAACTAGTCAATGACAATGCCTTTGTATGAATAACAAGAAACGGCTGTACACTATATTATACATATCTCATTTAATTTGTTAATAAATTTGTATGGGCATTAATGGCAAGGCATTCCAAGTCAGTTTTATTGGTGTTCAGTCTGTAATGCTCAGTGGAAACATCCTTTAGAAAGACAACCTATGGCTACTACAACGCAGTTAGTATTACATAATCTACAAAGTTTACATAACATTCTTCATTCAGTAAAACATGCAGCTATAAAGCCCTTTATGTTTTTATATTTTTAATGTCAGAACACAACAGTTGTCTCAAAAATTCTGTGGTCAAAAAAAAAAAACTTTCAAAGGTAATGACAACTCATGCAACACAATGCTTTGTCATACACCAGCAAGGTTAGTTACATCACAGAGCAGAAACTGCCCTGGGCACAGGCTGTATAGGCAAATGCTAGGGGAGCCACTGGTGCCCCAAATGAGGGAAGAATTTTTTAATTTAAAATAGTTAATTAAATACTGACCTAGGGCACCAAATTGGTCAGGGCCATTTCAGTCATAGAGTATTTGTCAGTCATAAGTCATAAGTATCCATCTTATCCACCTTTTGATTCGTAAACAGATATGGTGACAATTATATAACCCCAGCAGCACAGAATGAAAAGCACCCATCTCGTTTGGACAAAGACAGTGAAATAATTAGCAGGACACTCACTCTCAAGTCAGCATTAAGGGGTTTCTGCACATGTGTGGGAGGTTGGTTCTTCCATTTGCCTTCTTCTGTCACACCGCAGACACCTCCCCCCTCCTGTCCCCTTAAAAAAGGAAACAAATGTGTTTCAGGGCAATGTTCATTTCTTACAGGGGTAGACATCTAT
>JABJVR010002441.1:0-17392 GCA_025773905.1 Chitala chitala
AACAGTACCGCCTTCCCCACCCTCCCCACCTCCACGCACCCGTCCGTCCCACCCAAACCTTCCCCCCCCAAACCACCACACTACCCCCACCACTCCCCCGCTTACCGCCCCCCCCCCCCCCTTGTCATTTAACTTTGAATTTGCCGCCCCCCCCCAGCGGCAATCCATAACATGCCTCCATGATGGGACAGTGTGTTGGAGTCTTCTTGTACCATCAGGTCACCCGTCTCGAGGCTCTGCTGTGTGATGGCTCCGGCTCTGGGGCAGGGCAGACAGCCTGCTTTGCACTGAGGTGTTTGGCTGCAGAGGCGGATGGACATGCCCTGGTGCTGGAAAGCCCCGCCTTTCCCCGCCTCCTGGACAGCCTGCACCGCTGCCTGCTAGAGGAAGAGCAAGACAGCGCATGGTTTGCTGCCATGTGAGTCTGTCTGCACTGAACCTGCTTGCTACATGGTAGTAATGAATTGTGATGTAGCAATAATAATCAGCCTGTAGCACTTTGAGTGGTGTTGTAACAATGTGTAAACTCAAAGCAGATATAGAGCCAGTTGAAATAGCGTGAAATTTTCAAATTCAAAATATTGAATATTAAATATTAAATTGTTAGATTGCAAAAAATACAAAACATAACATGGCTTGTCCATTAAAAACAAGATCAGTGTATTAAAATGTACAGACAGTTTTGGTTTCTGTCTTGTTTTTGCTGGTGTCTGTTATCTATTAATTACTGATCAGTGAAAGAAATAATTTATATTGTTTTTCACTGTCAGTTTTTAATCCAGTACATGTCTTTGGGAAATACAAATTGTCTTTGTATTTCTCTATTAAGAGCTCCCACGTCTTCAGCTGAAATACTTTTGAGTGATTAAAAACTTACGACACCACAGAATCTGGTGACTATTTTGCTGGTGGGTTTGAATGTAATTTCACTGCCTTCGTTGTTCCCCGTGTTGCCCTGCGTCGCCTCTCTCAGGGTGGTGAGGGCACTGCTGTCACAGCCACATGGCGTAGTACGTGTCCGGAAACACGGGCTGCTGGAAAAACGTCTACATGTGAGCTTGTCTGTCATTCAAACAGCTGCATTGCCAACCTCCCACACCCTCATCAGTGTCACTCTCTGATGGTGTTTAATAATTTGTTTTTGAAAAATTTATTTACTTGAATAATGAATAGAGGAATTTACAATTTAGGCAGCGCATCAGTTTTACAAAAAGTACAGAGTTATTTGTGCAGCAACTCTTCCTGTAAATGAAATTTCAGACTCATCAGAGAAATCAGAAATGTCACAGAAAGCTCATCAGAGAAAGTTAATTGTCAAATGTAATGTAGTTGAACATGATCTTGACTGAAGTGTTAGCTTAAATTCCAGTAATAAATTTAAAAATTTCAGTGAACCCATCAGAACTGTATACTGCACTTGTTTTAGATAGATACATATTATAAGGAAGTGAAAGTATTGCAAACTCTTCTGAAATTTCCTGCCAGTCTCTCTCCTGCTTGAAGTCAATTGGCCAAGAGCTCCAGGAAGAGGTGAGTGAATGTATGAAGAGGCTTCAGCGCCTTCCAAAACCTCTCCCTCCAACAACAAGGTGCTCAACATCAGGTTCCTATATTGTGTCGTGGGAGAAATACGTGCCTTACAGTGGACTGGAGGTAACGTACAGGTGAGATTCAGGGATGGAGGTGGGTTGGGTGGCAAAAGGTATTAATCCATTTGATACTGGCAACTCACTAGACCTGGTGGTCTGGGCAACGACAGAAAGGTCTTAAATTTTCATTTTTTGTCCCTGTTTCAGTCTTCTGGATGAAGACAGGCTGCTGTATTGTGGTACTGAGTGCCAAATGACCCTGCCACTTTCTGACATCCGGTCTGAATTAGCACTCTCACTCCGTCTCATCCTTTCCACTGTGGACAATGACATCAGCCCCTCCAGTGAGCCCACCCTATTGGCTGTTGAAAGGGAAAAGGTGGAGCTAATGCCCAGCCCACCCCAGCGGCTGTGTGTGATTGGGTGTACAGCAACCCAGGTCAGGCTGAACTGGGCGGCACCAAAGGGTGTGCTGAGGCCTACGGCATACCAGATTTACTGTAATGAAACCCTTCTGGGTACCACAACACACCGTAGGTAAGAGAGAGCATTCTTTGTAGGATGTATTTGGAAAGCCAGTTAATTACATCTGAAATTAAATGTTTTTTATGGAATACTTAACTTAAAAAGAGTGTGATTGATTTGATTATTTGATGCAAACGGATGATTTTTGGTGATTTTGTTTTATAATTTTTTTGGAAATGTTTAACTGTGAAACCCTCTTTGCTGCTGTTTCTGTCTGATAACCAGACTGCTGTCCACTGTACCAGGGCCATTCTAGGTGGACTCACCCCTGACACTCTGTACCATGTGGGCGTCTGTGCATTGGGGCCGGGAGAGGAAGTGGGTCCACGTGCCCAGGTAGAGGTGCGCACGCTGGACGGGCAGGACCACGCACCCACTAGGTTGACAGTGACGGTTCTGGGCCGCCACGAGTTGCTGGTTACCTGGGGGGCCCCTGCCCTACCTCTGGGGCGCCTCTTCAACTACGAGCTGCGGCTGAATGAGTGTGTGGCATACCTGGGCACGGAGCGCAGCCACACTGCCCGCTGGCTGTCCGCTGACACACCCTACACCTGCACTGTTACAGCCATCACTAGCCAGGGCCGGTGGCACAGTCAGCCGGTTACCAAAAGGACGGCAAGCGACAGGCACCTGCACAAGCAGAGGTAACACCTTAGTCATGTGTCGAGCTTGAGGGGAAGCAAAGGAAGAGTGCAGTCATATGTACTGTGACACCTGTGCCCACCGGCTCCACAGGTATCTGAAGTCTGCCTCCAGCGTGCCCCCTCTGCAAGCTCTGCCTACTCCCCTACCCTCCAAGGGAGTTGTGGAGGTTAGGGAGAGAGTCAAGAAGCCACATTCTGGTCATAAACCCCTGTACCCCAGGTGTGATATAAAGATGATGAGTAAGCAGGAGAAACACAGGTATGGGCCAGTGCAGTCACATGGAAGGTGTTCCAGTCCTTTAAACAATGGAAAATCACCATTAAAATTTACGCAAATCTACACTGAAAGTCAAACAAACTCCTTTTTAATGTTTTACTTGTGCCAGCTAAAGTCAAGGTGTCCTAGTTGTTGTACAAGGCTTTCCAAATCTTGTCTCTACTGCTAACTGTATCTTTTTATGCCAAGAGTTCTTTTTGCCTTTTGGCAGTTTGGTGAACCTCTTTTCATCTTACTGTTTTAAAATGCATTAAATAAAACACATAAGATTACAAAAGAAACAAATTGTGCTAAAGTACAGTTATCAAAATATTTAATCCAAATGAAATGTATCCACAGACTTCTAAACTCTTGAATTTTGGGTTAAGAACCCCTGTCTTAGATGAAGAGATCTTTAGTGTTTGTAACACATAAAAGCAATGTCTTATGAAATTACTATAAATCTTGTCACCTTTGTCAGGTGGTCTTTGGATTCAGGTACTTCAAAAGGTTGTGAGAGCGCTCAGACCCCAAGACAACGTTCCGAGGTACGAGTTCCAGCAGACCCAGGGTTCCTTGATGTGGAATGGGCATATCAAAGCGTTTCATGTTTTAAATTCCACTTTTAACTCTTTCATGTTTTAAATTCCACTTTTGACTCTTAACAGTCTCTGTTCTGAGATGGAAGACTAAACTAGTCCAAGCAATGTAATAATTAGGTGAAGTGCTTGTATACTGTAAGTGTTCATAACACTTAGAGCAGTTGTGAATAATGGACAATACACTCTGTATTCTGTAAATCATGTTTACATTCCAAACGTCTATTACCATATTTTTGCATACAAGTATTCAACTCATAATGCATCATGTTTAAAACTATTCATTTTACTATACATTTTCATTCATTATGTTAAAATGCTTGAAGTAAAAGTGAGCGTACTTATGTGAGTGTTTATTTAGGTTGCTATGAGAACTGTGAGTAGTTGTGATATTGGTGACCTGCGGAGGAGTGTCAGAAGTGTGCTGACCACGAAAACGCAGACGCCCGCTTCATCCTACAAACCGCTTGGCGCCCTGCAGTGTGTCAAAACAGTGGGCAAGGAGTGTGCTGCTCAGCTGAAGGGCTCAGGGCACAAGAGCACAGGAGTAGGCACAGGTACGTCTGGCTGAGTGTGTGTGTGTGTGTGTGTGTGTGAGTGACGGGGATGGATGTGGGAGTTGCCTGTGATGCCCTCTGTGAGTGTTTCTTCCTGCAGTCCCCCAGCTGTGCCCTGATGAGGGTGACCGTATTGTCTTCATTCTGGCGATGTACTTGAGACGTCAGGAAAATGAATTATGTTTCCAAGCGTAACACCATTGTAGGCATTCTTGTATGACTGACTGACATTGCTTCTTCATAATAACTACATTAACAAATAATTGCTTTAAAATTTTCTTTTAAAATGACTGAGATGATTACTTCCACAGGTAAAAATGTATTGTTTGGTTACTGGTGAGCTGTTTGCCTGTTAGAAGGTGTGAATCGTGAATAACTGAACTGTTGTTGTAAGAAAAGTAGTCTGCCTTCAGACCTTTATGAGTCATCGTGTGAGACTGGCCTATGTGTAACATCTCCACCTCTCCACTTCTTAAACCCCACTTTCCTTGATGTTGTTGAAAATTCCAGGGCAAGGAACAAGAGTGAGACGGAATCTTCTGCTGATTGCACATCGTGTTCGTAAGTATCTGTACGACATGGGATGAACACACTCCTGCTAAATGAATAAAGATAAATAAAGTGTGCTTCTTGTTGTCCAAGGTCAAGATCAGTGGTCTTTTACTAAACTGGTCATTTTTGCCAAGGGGACATGATTTTGTTCAAACACTGGAATGATTCGGTGCCCTTTATCTGGTCTTGAGAAAAGGTGAAGGTGGTAAGATTGTTTCAGTTGGAAACACAATAGAAACACAATAGGTGGCACATTCTGCAAGACAGTTACTAGTTATTACCTTACTATAGGCTATAGTAAATATATTGTTTACAGTCAGTAGAGCATGACTTCAATCTCTGGGTCTATACAGGTAGGGCCATGTATTTCTGCTCAGTGGTTTTTGCACAACACTTTCCATAAGAGAACAATACTTAAGTACATGGATCTGTTTCCTTGTAGAATCTCATTTCATGTCCCAAAAGGGGTAATTTTGTGACAAAGAAACAAAACAATAATCAGTTAAACTCAGTTCAGACTAATGTAGGTATATGGATGGGTTGTTTTGCTGTCAGACTGGGTTTCTCACTGTCAGACTTAGCTGGATATGACCATCTTGTGTCACTGTCTCTCTCTGTCTCTTTTTCCCCCTTTGTCCATCCTTTTTTTCTGTCAGAACCGCAGTTTACCGGAAGGTCCAATGTAGATGCTGACATGAAAACGTTGTACTAGGTAGTAACAGCAGAACCAGGATGGAGAAGTCAAGCACCAGAGTTCTTTGGCTCAGTTTGAAAACTGGAAGAACATCCAGATGGAAGCCATTTGTCTTGCCATGAGTGACACATATAAAATCTGTAGTGGATTCTGCTGAACGTGTGAAGATAATGTGTTCGTGACACGCAAAAATACACCGGTTTGGGTTACTTAAAACTGGTTTAATGACATGTAATCTGACTTCCTCATATTCAACAGTGATACATTAACAGGAATTTGATTCTACATTGTTGTCTGGTAAATTAATATACGATAAGTGTTATTGTGTTGGAAATTGTGAAGGCAGCGTACGAACTGTGAAAGACACTGATGACAAACGTAATGTGGTCTTGCCTCACAATGGTGCTCTTGGTTCTGCCAGTTGAGTTATGACACTTTTATAGCTACTGACATGCAGTGGTGCATGTACAAACAAAGTAATAGTACTTAGTTAAAGTATTAAAGTATTTTTGAGGAGTATCTGTACTTGAGTTTTTAAATTTCTGTCAACTTTTACTTTTACTCCACTACTTAAATAAAATGCTCTTAGTCTGATACATTTCCCACTTGGCTTTTCGTTACTTAGTACAAAAAAAAAGAATTATCCCAAAGTTTCAGTTTTTAGTCTGTGAGTTCATCATCATCATCATCATCATCTTCTTCATCATCATCATCATCATCATCTGAAACATGAGAAATATTAAATATTCCACAATAACCTCGGTTGTCTTCAGGCGTCCGCATTATTCTAAACCTCAGAGTCCCAGACAGTGAAGAACATGCCAGAACTGCACAAAATGCCAAAGCAGAAGCTACAGTGCTTTAACAAAGATAAAATACTGGTATCTGCAACTGTTGGCTTAATTTTTGTCCAGTTAGTAAATTCAGCTCCTGGTAGCATTGGAAAAAACCAATGAAACAGCTTGATTCCCCACCTTGTCTCATATGGAAGAGGTTTGTAGTAAATGAATGTCAATGACATCTTCTTTCAGACAGATTACAACCGGTTACTATTAATTTAAAATCCACTCTTCTGTAGTAATGACATTACTATAGATTCATAACTCTTGTGTTGTGAATATAGCAGTGGGTTCTGGTACGATGATCATTTTATAGGAAATTTGGTGTTACGACCAAATTTGTAATAATATTTATTTATTACCATCGGAGTGGAATTTATGTTACACAAGAATTTTGATTAACTTATTTTGGGAGGTTTACATAATATGTATGATACCAAACCAATTTTGTGCCCTAGGTAAGGTTTCAGCTGGTGCCCCTTTTATTTCAACTAATATATTTACTACGTGAGTTTCTGTGACTTGTACAGGATTTAGAAAAAAAAGGGAAAAAAAAAAAATATATATATATATAGTATTTTATCAAAAGGAACAAGAAACACTTGAATTTACCGGTATAAGTATGTAAATATCCTGTATCACAGGATATAATTGGTGCCGTTCCTGTGAAAGTAAGACAGCGATTGTGCACCAGTCCACAAGAGGGCGCAATGCCCGAACGTGCAACATAACGTCAAAAGGACGAAATTAGGGATAACGCGGAAGTGGGAGTTTGAGGTAACAGTTGTTACTCTAATGTTTGTTTGTCAATATGAGCTGACAGTGACCTTTCTGATAGTTTGTTACTGTTAAAGACACCTTTCTCTTTCACTTAAAGAATTTGCAAGGCATGGTCAATATCGGACTCTCCAAAGTCGATGATGCGGTGGCTGCAAAACACCCGGTATTCGTTACGATTTTTGTTTTAGTTCGACAGTAAATGTAATTTGTAAGTAAAGCCGCGTAGATGTCAGTAATGTCAGGTTTTTCTTGTCATGAGGTGAAGTACGTGTGTACATATTGCTTTCGTTGTGTTTACTTGTTCTCATTAAAAACAGCTCGTTGCAATGGAAAAGTGAACTAGAATCATTTTTTGTTGTGTTACTCGTTTATTGAATAAGATTTGCGTTTTGTCAGGGGATACAGCAGTATACCAGCTGTCAGTCCCGTGCCTTCATGACAGGAATAGGGTCTTTCGTTGTAGGTGAGCGATGATTGAGTAGCAGCGAAAATCTTGTTGGTCCCTTGTTGTTAAAAACCTTGAGACATGTCCACCATGTTCCCCATATTGTCCTTGTTGAATTCTCTCAGGGACAGCTGGGGTTTTTGCAATACAGAAAGCTCTACAGAAGAGGCTGCCCTACCCCTTGAAATGGAACCTGCTGGTGTCCATAGGTGAGATGATGTTTTAGTGTGAGCCTTTTGCAACACAGATGTGTTTTGTGGCGTTATTTTGTCATTTAAATTTGGACTTTCCGTCACCTCTGTTTTGGCCCAGATGTCCATATAGGTGTACATGTCTTATTGATTTTTAGATTAAATGTTGTGAGGTAATCATCTTTCTGATTATTGCCTAGTTGCTTCACACAATTATTTGTTTATGCCCATGTTGCTTAAGTAAAACAAAAAAAATTGCATTTAGATTTATGAATTTCACAGCTGGAACTCCTGTGTCCATATGTAAATGAGTCTTGCTTAATAAGTACTGCTTAGATTGGAAAACACGTTTATAATGTTGTGTTCTGTATTATTCATTCCTTGTTAGTGACTGGCTCGATTTGCAGCTATGTAGTAACGCAGTATGAGACTCAGAAGTGCTCAGACCTGTGGGTGAACCTGGAGACTGGCAGGCATAGAGACGGAGCGGTGCAGAGTGAGTGCTGGAGGGCTGACGGGTCACCGTGCAGGAGGGGACACGTTCCCGTCCTCCTCAGCCACAAACCTGTTGGTATTGGGGGCCATTTTCTGAATTGGCACCTGACATCTGAAATCCAGTGACTTACTGTTCAAGTAAATACCCTTTATAAAGTTACCAGGTTGAGCAGAAACCAGATTTACTGTTTTGTAGTTAAGATACATTGACAGAATGTTGAAATATGAATTTGAGTTTATAGTTTTTTTGTCATCAGTTATTTGATAACTCCCTGGCTTTGAGTCTTGCCTTTTTTTTTTTTTTTTGAGGTGTCATGTATGGTTACCATGGTGACACCCTTCACGCTGTGATTTTTTTCTATGAAAGAGAACAGTTCACGGACCAGATTCTTCACTTGTTCTCAACCTGGAGAATCTCTGTTAATGCCTGGTGCGCGTGTTGGGTGCAGACAGAAGTGCTGCGGTCTCACCAGTCTAAACTCGGCTTCTGTGTTTCAGAAGAAGTTCCATCTGCGGCGGATGGCCCTAAAACAACACAGTACGGAGATGAAATGGAGTGACAGCAGGTACAGAGATGACAGACGCACCCACTTGCTGGCCCAGCCGCTCTTAGCTTTTTGTTCAGTTTCGCTGTGGATTAACTGAACCACATTACCTTCTCCTACAGACAGATGGCACTGCTCAGTTCCCTTCTAAGATTTTAAGGGAATTGAATGTTTTGTAATGCTATGGAAAGCAGTTTTTCATAGTTCACTTTAATTTAATTGATGTTCAATGTGCTTGGATACACTAGTCTGCCATACTGGACAAAAGCTGTGTTGAATAAATAATTATAATTGTAGGTAAATTTTGATAGAATTATTGGAATCAAACTGAACGACTAAATGAAATAGAAAATTTTTTAAAATTGTGGCTTTTGTGTGAATTTTATTATAAATGTAAAACATGCGTATTTGAGATGCATCAATTCATGCGGTGAATGAGTCAAAACAAACCAAATAAAATATCCACCTTTGAAAACAAATGTCTGATCTCTGGAAATCTGAGTGACATTTGCATAGTGAATAGGTGACTTTAAGGTTAAAAGCCATGCCTGTTTAATAATATAGAGTGGTATAGCACAGAATAAAATACATACTGACAGAGGCTTGTATCTCCTTTGGTATGCGAAACCCCTCGAGAAAAAAATTACATTAGCCTTTTTGGGTTTACTTAAAGCGCTTAGTCTGTTATATAAGAACATCAATATTTTATCCAGTAGACTTTAGCTTGTAAAGCTCTGTGTAATATTTATAGATTTTCCATATTTACTGAGACTCAGATTACAGTTGACTCCTTTGTGGCTTTCCTATATATGTTTTAAGATGCAGCATAATTTGCATTAAGAACAAAAATAGCAGCATGCTCGTAAATATTTACTGTCATGATGGTGTGCCAGTGATTAAAGTTATGCAAATAAGAATGGTACGGGTAGCAGCTGGCATGAATTCAGGGGCTGCGTATCAACCAATCTGCGCTGTGTTAAGTGTTTTAACCAATTGATTGGTGGTTGCTGAGACAGCCAGTTTACTAAACTGATGCTCTAGAATAAATGCACAGATTATTGAAATGAATGGTGGCATGCCAGTCACAATAGTTTATATTGGGCATATTAAGAAATTGTGGTGAATAATTTTTGACTTGTATAGAGACTATATTTTGATTTTCATGTCCATGTCCCAACTTTTTTGAAATGTTGCAGCCATCAAATTTATAATTTTTAACAAAAAGCAATAAAATTGATCAGTTTCAAAATTAATTAAATATGTTGTCTCTGTGCTGTATTCTATTGAATATATGTCAAGAAGGATTTGTAAATCATTGCAGTTTGTTTTTCATTACATTTTACAAAACGTCCCAACTTTTGGAATAGGGTTTATAGATACAGTGAGACCGGTAGGTGTCTGAGGACAAAACAGCTGAGATTTCATGGTGATCTCAGTTGAAGCTGTTCTGAGACACGTCTTTAAGCATCTGCTGAGATCTGCCCTTTACATTCAGTTTAGTGTTTTGTAAGACTTTCAAAGAGCATTCATCATTGTGTTGTTAGCAGTCCTGTGATATTTAAGGAATGGGAAGCCAGTTATCTGATTGTAATCTTACCTTTGCTCTGGCTGCCTTCTTTTTGCAAATTCCATTTCTGTGCCAGACATAATTTCTCTTTTCACTTGTTACTGTAGGTTTGTGGTAGTGCGGTGTGTGACGTAAATTCATGCCACAAGCTTCAATAAAACTCCCAGTTAGTATGAAACAAAGTTTTTTTTTTTTTATTGCCCAGGGTTAAGAGGTCTTTGCAGAATAATTTGTGACTAGACGAATTAAAGTCAGAGACCTTGAACGTCATGCCTTTTGACATTTAGTCTGGGTAGACGTAAAAAGAAAAAAACTGATTCTGTGAAGTAGGATTAAAGATTACACAAAGCAGTCTTACACATAGAACCTCACTGCCTGGATAAAATCAGAAAAAAGATTTGGGCTAAAATGCATCTGACTTGTGAAGAAATAGGAATGTTATGTGTGGGTACATTAGTCGAACATTTTTAGTTGTTTTATAATCATGATAACTGTTGTCATTGGTTTTAAACATTCCTTGTTAAAAGTTTAATTATACTATTTTAACGTTTCATTAAATTTTATTTTTTTTAATATATTTAAGGTCCCCTGTGAAGTGCTGGGCCTCCTGACTCTGTCAGGGTAGTCATAACCCTGGAACGCCCCTGAATAGTACTTCAGCAATTGGGTCAACTGGAATGATGTTGATTCTCTGTCTAATTAAACTGTCCAGTATATGGTCCTAATAAATGGACTTTGGAGCGTGTGTTATTTCTGCTAGGTGTATTATATACACCACCACACCATACATTTTAAGGGAGGACATGGATGATTCATCCTAGAACACAAAGTAAATATTTATCAAACACAAAGCAGAAGTGTGCATTTATTAAAAATGTTAACTTAAATTTCATACCATTAAACCATTAGATTCAACTAAACAATTAAGCTCAACATATGACGTTATGAAAAATGCTATTTGTTGTAATGTTGATTATTTGATACCATCTTAAAGCAATTTCCCGCAGTCTTGCAAGTTGATTTTACTTATAAGAAAGCAGGTGGACTCATAAACAGGCACCAAGAAGCTTATTTTCACTCTCTTTCATTTAACTGGGAGACCAAAGTCCAGTACTGAAACAGACGACGAAGTGACTAAAGAAACCCTGTTAATATTTATGAGGTCTAAAAAGGATAAAAAGATGAAGCGGTGAAACAGGGCAGTCCTTAGCGTGGCCTGTTTCATGTGTACCACAGAGAATTTGCAGGGATTTACATTCAGAAAGGAAAAAATATATAAATAACAAAAAGGGTCATAAAAGTACTTTCACTTTGTGTCGCCAGTTATTTCGCTCTGTACCCTGGCCTTAATCCTTGCACCAATCTTGAATAAACTCAATTTTGATTAAAATAGTTAAGATCTGAAGATTTCTTCTGCACTTCCTAAAAGCAGATAATGTAGTATGGCTCTCAAATCATTTGTCACATGCACAGTGATATAGCTGAAGGAACAGACAGAACTACAGCTGGGGGGGGTGTTGGGAGTAGATGGCCTCTGTGGGGGTGGGGGTGCACCAAAGGCACGACAAAAAAAAGTGTGTGTGTGTGTGTGTATGTGTCAGGCTTAGTTTCCAGTCTGCTCATAACTGTGCTTAAACACAAGAATGAATGTGCAGTAATTAGAATTTAATTTAATTTGAATGTAAGGCAAACCAGCGGCCTCTCTCAACCAAATCTGCTGTATGATTGCTGGGGTCTGTGTGTGTGGGGGAATCAGGTTGTGTGCATGCACGAGAGACAGAGAGGGAAAGAGAAAGAGACAGGAAATGATAAGAGAAAATATAGGCAAGAAAGACACTTACCGAGTCAGCGTGGAGGCACTCAGCGGTGAGAGGGGAGCTCACATTAAACAGCTCAGGCATTTAGCCGCAGGCGTCCCTGAAAAGGACCGACAGCTCTCGCCTGAGTATAGATCCACAGCTGTGCCCCCCACCTCATCTCACACATAAGCTGAACACATCCTGCTATTTTAAATTCCATGCCATAATTTTTCATTTGTGGAAACCAAAGGACTGGTGAACATTGTGGTTGCATACTTTCCCCAACAGTACACATGGAAATTAATCAAAATAACTAAAGATTTAAGACATTCCTAATAACCTGTACAGAAGTATTATTCCTGGTACAGTATTTAAATTGAAAGCGTTTTTCCATATATATTTTTTATCACAAAGCAGCTTCCAGACTTCATGTCGATGACACCGATATTAACCACTTCATTCCCTTCTGTTTCAGGCTCGAATCAAGTACAAGACCCTCATGTGTACTTTCAAGTCCATAAACGGGACTGCTCCAAGCTTCCTTCAGTCCTGAATCAAGACCTACGTCCCCTCCTGTGCTCTACAGTCTGCCAATGGAAAGAGACTGGTTGAACCCCTGCTGAAGAATGGTAGACCTTGGCTCTTCTCATCTCTGGCACCTAAATGGTTGAATGAGCTGCCCCTCGCTTTGAGGTCTTTGCCATTTCTGTCCACGTTCCAAAAGCAGTTGAAGACTCATCTCTTCAGGGAACATCTCAGCACTTGATCATCATCTTCATTAGCTCTGCTTCTCTTTTGCTCCAGTGTGTAAATTGCTGCTTACCTATCCATTGTGCTATTGCTAATTTTAACTTGGGTTATTGAAATTTAACTGTTTGGCGTGTTAGTTGATTTCGACTATCTTAACTACATTTTGTGCACTTTGACTATAGGACAGCACTTACTGTTAGCTGGATTCTCAGAGATTAAAAGAAGGCGAGACTATGCATGTGTACTCTTACTCTTTTGTAAGTCGCTTTGGACAAAAGTGTGTTCTAAATGAATTCACAAAAACGTGAACTCAAGCAAATAACAATGCGAAAGATAAGAATTCCGGTATGTTTAACTGAAGCATTTACACAATCAGTTTTCATTGACATGTATTCTGGGCTCTTCACTGTAATGGAAGACCACAGGACCTACTGTTGTGAGACCGTCCATTTCTCCAGGAGGTACAGGAAATCAATTTTATCCTTATTTTGTGCTTATGCAGGGGTACTTGCTAAGCACTCATTATTACAACTGCAGTATTAAAAATATCAACGGTCCACATTAAAATTGTAACTGATGTTTTATGATTTCTTACTACAGGGACTTTTCCCCATATGGTGTAATACTTAAAAAATGGTCAAATACAGGAGACCAGAAAAAGTCAGGTCTGTTTTTCCATATGGCCATTCAGAAAGGGCACCACGTAACATACCAGTGACCCTGTAACATACCTGATAGGTTGTCAGTCTGCTGGATCACTAGACCGGTTCAGTAGCATGTTTCATCTGTGACACCCCTCTAAATGGTAGGCACTGAGAAAACACTATGCATCCTTCTTTACCCTGTGCAAATTCTTTGTTATGAATCTAAATTTAAGTCTTACATAATCTCTGGTATTAACTGCATTGTTTTCTGTTTCAAAATTAAACGTGTTAATCGTAACAAAATGTTCTCTTTGAAGACAGTCAGTTTTTTGAAGGCGTTCGTATTGTACGTCCCATCGACGTCTTTATATTAAAAAGGTGAATAAAGAGGCTACACCATTTACGGTTTCAAAACGTAGAGCCTTTTTCCAACGGGTGTGAAAACTGATACACCAGATATAGATACTCCTTTCAAGGGACAAAAGCAAAAACTTAAACTTTTGTTTGCTTTGAGTTTCTACCAATCACCGTTACACCATTCGGATTACAACCAATCATCGCGTCGCTACTGAAAAACCGATCAGTGACGTTTAAGGCGGTCCTATAAAAAAAAAAAAAAAAAAAAATTATCTATTCCAGTAAGAAAAAGCAGAATGGAAGGAATATGGTCGCTTTTGTTGCGGGAATAAATAAGTTTAAATACATGCATAATTTTAAATTGCATACTGTTTAGGTTCTGAAAGCATCCGTGTTTGTGCCGAACGGCTCAGACACCATCCCATTCAGAGGACTGACTGATCCATCGTCCATGGCTTTGATTGCCGCGGATCCCGACTGCAAGCCGAACCGCTCCACCGATATCTGTAATAGGCTTGACGTTGGGAGGGAGAGCACCCGAGCTCCGAGCAGCCATATAGCTAGGAACATGCAGCCTACAGAAGCGGAACTGTCCACCAATGGATTGCCCAAGGCGTTCCTGCACAGTCTGCGGACGCTGTTCGATATTTTGGATGACGGACGGAAAGGATACGTGCACATATCGGAGATCGAGAGCCGGTGGCAGGGAGCCGACACGCAGGATTTGCCGGGCGGAGTGCTGGAGTGCTTGCGGCGCGTCACCCCGCCCCACGGCTGCCTAACTTTTGAGCGTTTTGTGATGGGACTTAGGTACTCGATGGCCAACCCTGGGAACGGTCACTTGAAGCCCACGTGTGGCAGTCAGCAGGCGCGCTCTCAGCCCGTTGCACCCAAGGCGCGCCCCGGCTGCGCAGCCGTCCCTCGGGTCAGTGAAAACAAAGTGCGCCCACTGGGTCCCAGTAACGTGGTCAACACGCACCAGAATCGGCCGCGGCATGAAGACGCAGCCAACGTGTACGCTAAAGCCGGCGGCGTCGGAGAGTCGGCGCTGTACTCGTCGGTGTCTCAGGTCACCCGTGCACGGTACAACAGCGCCGGGTATGAGCGCTCCGGCAGAAGTTTGGACCGGAATCCAGTTGTCCCAGAAAGTGTGTCCTACAGAACCGATCTGGTTAGACCTGGAGCACAGACCGGTGTTCAGCCGAACCAGGTCCGCTCCATAGAGTCGCTGGCGCTTGAGTCGCCCCGGCTGCAGAAATCAAGTAAGTTTGGTTTTGGGGTAGGCTAGTAACTGCGTATCGCTCAACGACAAGTACCGTTTTGTTGTGTGTGTATCAGTGAAAACTGATATATTCACATGCTTCACTACTGATGGGCGCAATGTTGGTTTGTAGCTTTCACTTGATTACAAATACATACATGCACATACACACATGAGTGAGTGAGACACCAAATAAAGCGAATTATATGCATATAAAATTAAACAATATTAAGAATTCACACTTCGAGTGGGAATACACCCCCCCAACACAGCATTAAAAACCACTGGGCCCCTGGGTGTTCCACCTCGGAGGCATCTCAGTAGTATTACACTTTTAATTACCATCGTAATTTAATTTTGCATATGGGGCCCAGGGTGCGCTCCTGACAGTACATCCTACCTTGCTCAGGCAGCTTAATTAGTACCAGTTGCAAATAGCGGTAACCATAACGGTGCTTAATTACTTGACGTGAATTTGGTCTGAAATGATCTCGTTGGCTTCCACATTGCGCGTTTACTGGGGATGCTGTGCGTCGCTGTTCTGTAGTGTGTGTGTGTGTGTGTGTGTGTGATCGGTTCTATGGCTGTTGGTCTGTTGCTTTCACTTGTTCCTTCGAGGTATTAGAAATAAACGGTGGTTCTCGGTAGCGAGACGGAGTGTAGTGACTCGCACCTGATGCAGCCGTGCGGGGATGTGACCGCGCATGGTGACACAGGCAAGCATTCAGAGATAATCATGAATTAAGTCGTTGTACCATTAATTTGTCTTCCGTCTGCGGATGGCACACATTGAAGTTGATGATAATGCAGAATTTTGCAATAAAATATTGAATGTTGTCTATTTATTATGCGGCCCCAATTTTAATAGAATACAATTGCTGATACTTGCTACCGCGTTTTGGCATTAATATTAATTGTAAAGTTTACACAAAATGTGCCTATCCAGTGTCTATCAATCGTTAGACAGGAGGATTCTCTTTACCACCACTTATTCGGTCATGGAAAGCCTTTCACAAAACGTGTAGTTAAAATGACCTTTTTTTGTACAGTTTTGGGTAATTTGCGGCCTTTAGATTATCTAGGATATAAGAACGGGTTTATATAGTTTGCATTCGTTATAGGAAATGTGTTCAGAACTAAATAAAATAGAAACTAAAATAGATAATACGTCAGTCATATTCTAAACCAATTATCCTGTGAGTAGTTTAAGTAAATCATTAATTGATAGTAGTGGAAGAGGACGGAATAATATTAGTTCTTGTTATTAGGAGGTTGTGGTCCATAACCTAACGCTCGTCAAATGTGGTTGTCAACTTTCATTTCAGTCATAACTGGGGCTGATCCTAGAAAAATCGGAGCATTACAGGAAGTAGAACTTCTAAAATTCCACTTGTAAATTCAGTGTTGGCACTGAAAAGGTGTGTGTGTGTATTTTTCAGTGTCTCATAGATAATGAGAGGGAAAAAAATAGAAAATCATCCTTGTGTCATTCAGTACACACCTTAAAGTTCTATGCGTGGATAGAGGAACTGAACATACGGAGTTGTGAAATGGGTAAACCTTTGGCCTGATAACTAACTTGGTTCTACTCCAGAATTATGGATCATTGCTAAAATTATTCTGTGTCCCAGTAAGATGATCAAACTGGATGTTTAAGTAAAACAGGTTTTTATGAGGGGAAACAAGTCTTGATATCTGGTGGACTCTAAATTAAGTGACTTAATTTACACTGTGTGTATTTAGTTGGCATGTGCAGTTCTGGTTTTTAATACTGCTGATGGACGCACAACTCCAGGTATATGTGAAACCTGCTCCTCGTGGCTTGTGAATGGGCCTCTGGGGCAGAGCAGAGTGATGTAATCTGGTCTGCACATCCAGAGGATCAATGCAGATTACAGCATGCTGGTAAATGAGGCACCACAGCAGATTTTGGTAATCCTGCCATAACCTGTCTCTGGGAGGCTTTTTGTGTTATCGCCAGAAGTGTGGTGCACTGGGTTTGTTACGCAGGAGCGTTTACAGGTGCTTTGATTGTGGCAGTGAAGTGCTCCATGATGGCAGACTTCGCATCCACACATTTCTGGAAAACCACAGAAGATACAGGAGGGTTAAGGTAGAGAGAGAGGTGAAAACCATCTCATTCCCATCACAACCAGCCTGTCAGACTAAGTCCTGTTACTGCATTTTTTTTTTTTTTTTTTTTTTAAAAAAAAAATAAAAATAAACAAGGTTTAAAATTGGTTTTTGGTGTTTGGACCTAATTGTGAATAATTCCAAAATTAATGTTTTGTATTGGGAAAAAT
>JABJVR010002442.1:6664-17392 GCA_025773905.1 Chitala chitala
TGTTGTTTAGCAGACTGCCAGAGGCGACCTACATGTTGTTTAGCAGACTGCCAGAGTCGATGTACATGTTGTTTAGCTTATTTATTTACCAGCTGAAAGGAAATTAAACAAATGTGATTTATTTTCCATTTAATGGTGAAAAATACCATTATTCTGATGTGTTTTTCCAATATTTTTCAAAATTTTGATGTATATACTGTATATGTAAAATATTACAGGCACCAACAATCAACATATATATGAAAATAAGTGTCATGTTCTGTTCTGTGTACTTGCTGTAGTCCTAGCAGTCCTGAAGCATATGAAGTACTGAAGGAGCAGCGTGCCCTCCATGGGACAGCAGATTACTGTTCATGTCTTTGTGTAGAAGGGAACATACACAACATCAATGTTTAAAAGACTCACTTGACATATTTTGTCATTGTTATTTTGTCATGGTTCTTTGTTCCAGAGCAGCAAGGTTTTGGTGCCAGTTTGGATTCAATTTTTTGGCACCGGCACCAGTTGTTTCTCAATGAAGTGCGAAATGCTTCATTTTTTGGCACCAGCACCCGGAACTGTGTCAGTAGAAAAGGGTGGAAGCTGGCTGCCAGTGGCTATTTTGGTGGGAGTGTCACTGTTTGTTCAGTTGTTAGATCAGAGGAGTGTATTTGGCCACAAGGGGTGTGGGGCACATTGCTGCTGATAGAAATGGACCAGCACTGCCAGGAGTGGAGAGGTGCAAGATGTTGCCTGCAATGAGTGACAGGTGCCGAATGAGTCATTATTTCAGTCTAACTCTGATACAGTGAACAATGGACCATTGGAAAGCATAGTGAATGTGCCTACATGTACTCATATGGCCAATATATATATATATATATATAATTTTTTTTTCCCAACTTGTCATGGTTTTGTTTCCAGGAGGAGTGTTCCTCTGATCAGGCCTCACTCCTGGCATCTGGCCAAACTGTCAGAACCCAGCAGTGTCGACTCCATCTCTGCCATGCAGCTCCACCCCGGAGCCTACGGTGTACCGTGGCACACAGGTGGAGAGAACAGGTGAGTTAATTCAGTACAAGAAGCAGAGGAATTTAATGGCTATTTGCTTCTACAAGCACTAATAATGTAATATTAACTGAACATCACCTGCATTTTCATGTTGTGCAAGGTTACATTGGCCTTTCATTGCTATTTTCAATTTTCATCGAAAAGGCTAACTCATTTCTCTCTGGAGTCTTAATAAGCAAAGTTTTTCCTGTATCAACACCAGGCCTTATTCCAGTGCAGGGTCATTATGGAAATTGTGCTGGCAAGATATGAGAAAGGTTTCATAATTGAAAACGTAAGTGAATATGCAGACACACACATCCACAGGAGCAGACATGCAGGAACCAAAGCAGAAAATCCAGAGCCCTGAAATCCCACATTCCTATTACTATTTTAAGATATAAAGTAATCATTATTATAAACTACATAAAGTAGGGACGCATTCTGGTCATGGAATGGTTCAATTCACAGTACTGGGTTCATGATTCGATTTTCTCACAATGTTCAAAACAAAATGTATTGAGTGAAGAACTTAGCTCCTAGATGGGGAAATGTCAGGTTGGCAGCATTGATTTGTGGGCTATTGTGTTCATCTGAAAAAAACGTGGCAATAGCAGTTTTTGATGGGTTGTTGCCTTGTTTTTGTGCAGTGATTTGTCCATGCAGTGGAGCCACCTGTCCCGTTACTGTAGCACAGACCGCAGTAGCTCCATTGGCAGCATGGAAAGCCTGGACCCCCCCAGCCAAGGCTGCTGTGAGAGCCAGCTGTCACCTGTTGATCCCACCATCTTCAGCAGCAAGAGAGACTCTGCCTACAGCTCCTTCTCTGCCAGCTCCAACACATCAGATTACACCGTTTCTCTCAGGCCTGAGGAAGGCAGCTCCACTGACAACCTGCTTCACAGCCTGGGATCTTGTCGCTCTGCTGATGGACGCTGCCAAGAGACTGAGAGCGATCCAGGCCTCTTCCAGGAGGAACTTAACATGAAGGTTCACTCCTTTTCCAGGCGTTGCGATGCCAAAACTCGACCGTCCTCATACAACTGTGAGGAGGAGAGTGTCATTTTTGGGCCTGCCAGAGACCCCCCAGAGCCTCCTGTGCGCCGGGACAGCTTCAGGGTCACTCAGCGTCATAGAGGGGCTTCCAGCCAGCGGTGTGTTTCAGCCCCTGTTGTCATATCGGGTGTCTCCAACTTCTGGGTTGAGGATCCAATAAAGAGTGGAGAGCAGCATGTCACTGCATACCCATTTGAGCTGGAAGAAGGAAAGGCTTGCCCAAGGAGCTGTACTCCAGACCGATACTGTTCACTCAGTTCAGAGTTGGAGTCCTGCCATGACTGTAACCTCGGCACACACAGTCGCAACGGTGCCGCATCCTGTCTCCTGGAGCAGCTCTTGCCGGCTCAGTCCCCTTCTCCTGTGGAATTGTCTAACAGAGTTGTGAAGAACAATGCAAAGCTGCATTTTAGCTTACCTGAGGCCTCTAAAAGAACACTTATCACAGGGAGTCACAGGCACAGTGCACCTGAACAACTGCTGTCAACACATCTCCATGTGATGAACCTTTCTAGAAATCCTGGCATGCAGAGCAGCTTCAACCCTGGCAACCTGTTGGCCAAGTCTTCATCACATACTCAAGAAGAGTCCGGATTCATGGGTAGTAATAATGGTATGTGTCACGAGGAGTGGGCTGGCAGTGGCTGCTCTATGACTGGTTTGCAGGGTCCTCCACAGGGAGAGGCTGAAGTTCTCCAACCTGCCACAGTCCTGTCGCCCACTTGCCAGAAATGGGACTCTGTGTGCGGAGAAGCAGTTGTGGAGCATCATCAGATAACAGAATCTAAGACTGCTGAAGAAATGTGTCCAGTTGCATATGCAGTAGCACACACTGCTAATCTAGGACAGGAGATCCAAGATGGAGAAGGAAGAGGTGCGTCCGTACAATCTACAGCTGCACTGTGCAGGACTCGACAGCGTCGTTCATCCCATTGTCGACGGCGCAGTGAACGCTTTGCAACTAACCTGCGCAATGAGATCCAACGTAAAAAGGCTCAGTTACTAAAAGGTACAGACTCCTCTGGCCTGTTGCATCGTGAGCAGACTCTTGAGGAAGAGGAGTTGGAAGAGCAGCAAAGTCCACTGCCTTCTTCACTCCCTACCGAATTGTGTGCCTCTCCAACACCCGACCCAGTAGAACTTTCTCTGTCCATTGCCAAAGGTCCTCAGAGTATACATGGCTACCAGTCCTGTATGCAGCCCACAAGCCAAACAAGTTCCTGTCAAGTCCGAGTGGTTGAGGAACCAGCACCAGCAGGAAAACCCAGACGGTGGCGCTGGACACCACAGCAGAATTTGCAGTCAGAAACCGAGCAACTCCCACAAGGTGGCAACACTATGACACCGGCACAGTCAGATGGAAATGAACCAACAAAGCCTTCTCCTTCCACCAAAATTGAAAGTTCTGACATCCCTCCTTTTGCAGAACGGAGGAGGTTTTTTGAGGAGACCAGCCGGAGGACATCTTTAACAAACTTCCCAGGTCTGACCAGTTTCCGCCCAAGGCAGGATATTCAGTGGAGGAAACCAGATAAAGCCAAGGTGGAGGCTCCTGGACACAAAGCAGACACAAACCCAAGATCCAGTTCCAACCAAGGAGATGGTGCTTATGATATCAGAACGTATGGTCAGAAAGAAAGTATGGGGCAAAATTTAAGCGGCAGCTATAGCAAAGAAGAGGACAGAGGCAGCACAAGTAAAAAGAGTAACTGTGGGGGTGACGGACTTGGCAGTGCTTTATTCTCTTCAGATGAAACCAGTAGGTCTCGTGGAAGGTTAGAGGGGACATACCTGGGAGGCCAGATAAGCACCCAGGAGAAATCAGGGCAGAACCAGAGAAGAAAGACGTCAGTGGAGGTAAGTGAACTCTGAACATTTTTCAAATGCTGTTGATCGTCTTTAAACATGTGAGTAAGACCTCAGCTGTTTTCCAGTGCAGGAGAACTGGAGAGAGACACAGTGGGGCTTTGTGGGTCACAGGCATGTCTGCGTTCCTCAGGGTTTCTGCATGGAGCCACATATAGACTTTACAGTGTTCAGTGCTCTCTTTCATGTAAAGGCCACAGTAGGATGAGAACACACTAAGGGGTGCCTGTAACATGCACAGGTAAATAATTATGCAAAAGCACAAAACATATTTTCTCTTATGTGCAAGCATTTCAGTTTTATGTGACTTAGGGATAGCTCTTGGGCATGTAATACTTTAGGGCATTATTTGCAGGGACATGATGTACTAATCAGTACAGGTTGAGATATACCATTGAATGATTTGAGTAATAAATTCCAAATTTGTTTCTTATAAAAATCAGATGTCTTTTTCCATGTAAACCAATCCCCGGTGCACTTCTGAATGTTGGTCTTCATTGCTCATACTTGATCCTTCTCCAGACTCCAGTCCTTATTCCTTGCCTCAGTAAGTTTCAGATGAAGGCCTTTGGTTTAGAGCAACAATGATTACCATTTACCACTTTTTTTATACATCGCCGAGGGAATCCATTTCTCATTCAGCATAACCAGATGTGCAGAGAGTAATAAATCTTGCTTTTCAAACAGTCCCTGAACACAAATGGTTTGCCAGTAGAGAACATGTGAAAGTTCATGAACTTGTCTTTTAAAGTTTGTGATTATAGCTGTGTGTGTATGTATGCATATGTATGTATGTGTATGTATGTATGTGTGTATATATATATATTAGTATTTAATGTGTAATATAACACTTGTCCTACATTCTAGCATACCTACTAGTACGGTCTACATTGTGTATCTTGCTTTGTTTTTAGTTAACACTCAGGAAGCTAAACCATTTGTAACTGACTGTAACTGGGAAATAATTTTTGTGCTGTATATGTTGTGATAGAACAGTTGCACTTCTCATTTTTAATTCAGAAAATCCTTTCTATAGACACGTCCTGTGAAAATGTTGGAAAAAACAAAACTCTGTAGAAATTTAAGTCTGACAGAGAGGTAAGGAACTTATCCTTTGAACTGCACAAATTAATCTTGTAAAAAATTCAAAAAATTCAACATTGTAATTGTTGCTTAGTTGTCAGTTGTAATAGTTTTTTAAACACAGAATGTTCCTTCAGGCTTTACCAACATTGGCATGTAGTTCATTCTGACAAAGAAACACATTTACTGTGTACAAATTTAATTTAATTAAAATCCCTCATTACAACTTGAACAACTTTTATAATTATTTTAAAAAAAATTGTTTTCCCATTTTAAGGGACCTGCTTCATTGTAGGCGAGGCCTCCAGCCAGTAGAGGCTGCTGTAGTGCTTCACTACCAGAGCCATTGGGATGTCAGCAGTGTAAGTGAGAAACAGCATATCTGCAGCTTAGAAGAACCTGCAGCACATTACTTGCAACGAGGACGAGCTTTGTCAGAAAGCAACATACACCATGACTTGGACCAGCTTCCCACAAAAGCTACAACTGTTCGGCTTTCTACAGTAGACAAAGTGGAAAAGGGCATAAGTGTGCACAAGAAGAAAGGACCTCCTCCACCTCGACCACCCCCTCCAAACTGGAACAAGTTTTGCCGACAAACAGCATCTTATCACAACCTGTTGTGCCACCCCTTTTCCCCTGCCAGAGAACCTCTGTGCCCCTCAGACCCCTTGAAGCCCTCCTGGCAGCGGTCCTGCAGCCTGTCTCTGAGAGTAGCAACGGAGAGTGTGCAGGAGACAAGCACCATGCCCTGCCAGCCGGTCCTGCCACAGCAGAGCTTCACATCACTGCCCCCTGGGACACACGAGCTCCTGCACACGGTTCCTTGTAGTGGGTGAGCTGCTCTCATGTACAATCTGAGCACCCTTACATGTGTTTGTTCACTGTAACTCACAGGCCTTGGTGTAAAATATGTATTACGTGCTCAAATTGAGCGTATAGTGTTAAAATAATTTAGGACTGAACAGTAACGGTGACTGGGCATTCTAATTTGCGTTTTTCATAAATGGCCTAATGCAGCAATTTTTAGTAAGCAAGACTTAATGGAGTCATTTGTTCTCATTAATATATAGCCATGTCTTTTGTTCCCACTGTAACACCTTGTTTGAGTGGGAGGTTGGTGAGCTGTGTTAAAGCCAGACATGAGCTGTTGATACCTGATCAATACTTGTACAAACTTGTCCTTGGTTTTTATCTCTATTGCCTTGTAAAATTAATTACGTAATAAACATCTTTCCTGTATAGTTCATACATCCAAAACACAGTTGACTCGTGCAAAATGGAGACAAACACATTATTAGTTTATTTAGTGTCTTTAAAAATTCAACGGCTCATACATCTATAGGTATCATTTCAGCAATGTGTTGTATATGTTATCAATAAAGCATGCTATGCAGCATTATTAGCATTTAGTGTTAATGCATTTTTGTGCTTATCAAAGTGGCATGTGTCATGGTGGTTTCAATATGACTGATAGTCTTACTGAGATGTGACTGTTCTGTTTCAGGCTGTCCAACAGGGAGAGTGCCCTGCATGCAGAACAGGACAGAAATGAGCTCGACACACCTATTTCCTTGGTGCTGGCAGCCTGCAGCATGGAGGAGAACTCTGCCAAAGTGGAGGCCTCCTGTGGGTGCCTCTACTCTGCCAGTAAGGAGCAACAGTGCCAGCATGAGACACACAACAGGCTATCCAGCAGGGACTTTGAGCTGAGTGCCACTCCTGCCCACACAGAGGAGAGCAAGGTGAACGCCAGGCCTTTGGGGATGGACACGGAGACGTTCCTGCAGGAGACGGTGCTGTTGGGTGAGCACCGGGAGGACCCTCTGCATCCCACGTGCCTTAGAGCTGTGCTGGAGACAGATATTGACACGCTTCCTGAAGCGGATCCGCCCTGCACACGGGTGCTGAGTCCGTGTGTTGACCCCGCCGTGGACCTCGTGCTCAGGGATGAGGCCAGGGGAGCTCCACATGCTGCGCCCATGGGGGAGCTGCTCACTTACAGTGGAGGGGGAGATGTGAAGAGTCTGGGCAGGAGTGCCTTTGAACTTAGTGTGGACACCTTAAAAAGGTGAGGCTTAAAAAGGTGAAGTTTACTTTGGTACTTAAGAACTACCCTGTGAAATGAATGAACGTGATGTTTATTAATAAATTTTTACATTTGTGTAAATTTCTTTCTGACCATCTGCTTACAGAGTGAAGGAACTGTCCAGGTTAAACGAAGATGAGCAGAACCCTGAGCTTTCTTATAAAAAGGTAGTATAACATGCCTTTGTAACACCTGTGCTTTGGACTCAAAAAAATGTAAACTGGGATATACTAAATCACAATAGCTGTGCTAAGGAGTTCCTCTATGGGTTAAGTAAGACCAGGGGTTCTCAAACTTAATATTCAAAGGTCCAAATCTGATTTCTCTTTAAGGTCAAAGGCCAGGAACGATTGGTGATAAGCAAATGACTTTTATTAAGCTTGCTTATAACTTCTAAGCAACGTACATTCAACTTTAAGGCAGTCTGAGACAAAATACATTCAAGCCTCATGAAAAAATCCCACTGTTCGACTGCAGTCAGTTGCTTAAACCAAAGCAGCTCTAAAACAGCTTATATTCAAGTGAATGATTGAAGTTAAAGATACAAATAAACCAGACAACAGCAGAGGTGAGGAACCAAAAAGTCCATGGCATAGAGAAAAAAATCTCTGGGGACCCAAGGTTGACTGGCTGCCCAGCCCCTCCTGGTAACATTACAGAATAAACAGGTACTTACTGAGACTATGAATGTAAGTAGTACTGTATAGCCCTCATTTGCCCCAGGTGTTGGAATAACTCTCAGCAGGATTGTGGTGTCCCTCGGGCGAAGTGTCATCCAACAGGGTACACTAGGAGTCAGCAGCTCTAACAAGGCATCCCACTCAATGCTGCCCAGGCAGGCACTGGGTACACACATGGACAAAAAAAGATTTCTAGAGAGGAGTTAGTAAATAATACAAACACTGGTAGTCCCATAGCAAAATATCACAGTCATATCAGCATGTACAGCAGAGCCAGCAGCAGTAATTACAGCGAGCTATGGAGACTATTGTAGTAAGGCTAAGTCAAAAAAGTAGGTCTTCAGTTGGGATTTGAAGACTGAGACCGATTCAGCATCCCATACGTACCCAGGCAGACTATTCCATAGACTAGGGGCTCTGTAACAAAGCTCTAGCACCAATACTTTTATGTATTCATGGAACAGAAAGAAGTCCTGCATTCTGGGATTGTGGGAAGGCATCCTTCACTCCTTTGCAGGCCCGATAAGCAAGTTGGACGGGATCCAGCCATGTATCTATCAGAAGGTGTAGGTGGTTGAAGATGAATCTCTTCATTAACTTCATGACATATGAAGTCAGTACCACCCTTCTGCAGTTTCAGAGATGGAAGACTCCACACAGCTGATCTGCACAACTCCTGAGAACTCTAGAGCTTGTGCCATCAGGATTTGAATCTTTACGAGCATTGAGTCTGTGCACAATTCATATTGTTTACCAAGGTCATCTGCAATATAGGAGAACTGAAACAAACAGTGGTCTTCTGGTGTAATATATAAAATTTAACAGGATCAGTATTGTTACATTAATAGTATACAAGCCTTTCATTATTCCTGTGGTTCAGAGATGGTGTAATCAGCCTGTGATTTTAGTATGAGAAACCCTGAAACAGGCAAGCAGGTGAGAAGTCCATCTCAGTCGTGCTCTGTGCCAACAGCAGTTGATGGAGAGGCTCCAGAGGAAGTTGGGTGTCCTGCAAGAAGCTCAGCAGGATCTCCAGGATGACATCCAGGCCAACAGCCAGCTTGGGGAGGAGGTAGAAGCTCTGGTGCTTGCTGTCTGCAAGCCCAGCGAGGTGGACAAGTTCCGCATGTTTGTGGGAGACCTGGACAAGGTGGTCAGCCTTCTGCTCTCGCTGTCTGGGAGGCTGCTCCGTGTGGAAACAGCTCTGGAAAGCCTGAGGTCAGATTGTGACCACCAGGAACAGGTGAGTAAATAACATTCTGTCCTGATCTGTGCTCTTCTTTTTTTCTTATTAGCCGGTAGGCTGATCCAGAATGACTTACAAATGTGTAACATTATATTTGTGTTACCGATGCACAAATGATAACTTTACATGTAGTTCAAACAAGCATTAAGAGGAACGTGTTTGCTACCTGTACTATGATCTTAGTCACTGAGTGTTACACTAAAGCAGTGCAAATGTGGACATATTTTGGTTTTTTGTGGTGAGATTCTATGATACTTTCCACAGCTGGAGCAAGTGTGCTCAGAGCAACTTCTTAAGGCTAAGTGTAGCTCTACTGCATTGTTTTTGCAGGTTCGGTGTCAAGAAATTTACTGAATGATTTCTTGTGGCTAGACCTTTTCTTCCAGTTATTGTAGCATTTATTCAGTCCCAATAGCCATATTCTGCATTTTATCTCTAGTTATAAAATATTTTTCATCTCATTGTCTTTAATAATGAAAATGCACTATATATACCAGTCTTATATTTCAGATTTTGTGCTCTTCTGTACCAACCACTTCCAATCCGCTTTACGTGCTTTCCTTTCCGTCCCATGATGCCTTGTTCTCGTTTTTCATTCATTACCCCCCTGACCACACACACAGCTCCACCTGCTGGAGAAGAAAAAGCAGCTCCTTGCTCAGCTCAGGGAGGCTCAGGAACTCAAGGAGCACGTGGACCAGCGGGAGCGGGCGGTGAGCCAGGTGCTGGGTCGCTGCCTGACCCCTGAGCAGCTCCGTGACTACAACGACTTTGTCAAGATGAAGGCCGCCCTGCTGGTGGAGCAACGGCAGCTGGAGGACAAGATCCGCCTGGGCGAGGAACAGCTGTGCAGCCTCAGAGACAGTCTGGGGCCGGGCCTGGGCATGTACATGCCCCTGGGGCCAGAATCTAGCCTCTGCTAACACCAGTCTGCCACAATGACCAAAGTGTAGCCACTGTTCTAGACAGGATTATGGTTAGCAGGTGAGGTGCCTATAACATCTAATCTACAGTAAGAAAACTCAAACAAGCAATGGTGCTACAGTTCATGAAATTATTTTTTTGATATTGTACTTCTGCTTTTTTTTAGTAGTTGTGATAACAGAACTGACCTGATAAAGGTGTGAGTTAGCATATTGGCTACAACTATTTAATTCCATAAACGGCAGCATCAGACAGCTTTAAAATGACGCAGTACTAATGTTAGCTTGTGTGTGCATGTGAGTGCGTTTTTCTCCCCACGTGGATCAATACTTAAGTGTAGAGCTATTTATTTATTTATTCAGAGATTTTGTTGCATTCACTGCGGCACCATCTTGCTCTGTGCAGACACTGACGTTTTCGGTATGTGCTTGTCAATCTTGAGCTAAAAGGGCTCAGAAATTTGCTGCCTGTTATTTTGTTCACCCCAGCCATTAGAGCTTGTACCTCACACCCATGTCTCCAAAGCCTTGTAGCAAATTTTGTCTTTATTATTTGGAATAGAATAAAAGGTACTTTTCCGAACAGATGCAAATGGCCTAACAGAAGCTAACTCTAGATTATTTGTGCAGCTGTATGTGCTTCTACATCACAAAGCTGATTGGGTAGTTTTCAGCTGCACAGTTGTGACACGGCCACATATGGTCAGGTTACCCTTATTATAATAGGTGCCCAATATAAATAAGGTGGCAATATTG
>JABJVR010002443.1:0-17391 GCA_025773905.1 Chitala chitala
GAAAACACACACAAACACCCAGCACAAGTTTTTATTCTGCCAGACACTCGGCCTGTCATTCTCTGCCGCTGCATTAAATTCCTCTCTTCACTACATCACGGTTGTTGACATCGGAACTCCAAAGCTTCATGGGACGCGGAGTTCCATTTCCAGGTGACATGAAGCAATTTCCTTACGCACTTGCCACATTAGTGTGGTCCATAACTCTTGACACTGTAAACATGAATCCATCACAGCGTTTGTTCCTGCTTGTTACTCTCAGGCACAGAAACAGGCTGGAGAACTACCTTCTGTCTTTATACACGTCTCAAAGCTATGGCTGGTTCTGCTTGATTTTAATTGATGGGCTTTTGAGCTGTCTGTCACCACTCAAAGTTGAGGACGTTTTGAAAGACCACCTGCAGCCTGGCTGCCAGGCTAAAACCCCAAAAACACATGGCGGATACCAAGCAATGACTTTCATCTGAGAGTGGGTGCGGGCAGAGGGGAGGTGTTCAGCCAATTAGTATGCAGAGAATCATTTAATTAGGCAACAGCCATATTTGATTAGTCATAAAATACTTCCATAATTCTAGCACTCCATTATGCGTATAACCAATAAACAGGAAACAACAGGCAATACTAACTAGTGCCATTCAAACTCTGCTGTTAAAATGCATTTAGTGCAGAAACGACCAAGGTCATGACCAGCAGTAATTTAAGAAAAATAAACACTTGAGAGGACACAAACAATGGCCCAAGGTAATTTGCTCAGAGCTACAAAAGCATATTTCTTGCTGACTGATTGCTACAAACAAGCTTAAATCATTATGGGATCTCTCACCAGCTTACTTATGGTATGTGTAGCTTTGCATATGTGAGCATGCATGCAATTTCCTGTGCGAATTTTTGCGATGTGAGGATTTTGTGAGTATCGTATATGAAAAGTGACACAAATGAACAGGGCCGCGCACTGGTGAAAGTAACATGACAACCAGTGGTCCACATACAGACTGCTGTGTTATCTTCTGATTATTAAATCCTCTCCGGTACAGACTTAGCTTTTTTGTCTATAAATTCTTTGTCAGTTCTCTGGTGGTAGCGGGGGGTGGATTTGCTCATACAATTCTGAATGTCAAGGCATTAAGAGTGTGCAGGACTGGGAGGGGGGGGCTCTGGCGAGGGTAAAAACATGGTTTTGTGTACTAGATTCAGTTCTATTCTAAAAACAAAAGCCCACAGACAAGACAGTGAACACACAAAATCATGCATGTTTTATGCTGAGCGGTCACGCTTGCTCGTTGTTGATTCAAAGATGTCTTGACTTGCCCGTCTCCCTGGCATTCCCTCTTCTGCCTACCTCTCTGAAGCCCTGGCACAGCTAACAAGCAGTGCTGACGGCTGACCTTTACTGGGACGTGACCAGTCGGCAGCAGGGGCGGGACAGGGGGGGGGCCTCCCTAAAGGAGGTCTATCCTCCAATGTGTGAAATCCCCCTGCTGATTTCATCGTGGGGCTCGTTTGGAGAATGAATACTAATGAAACTAATTAGTACTTCTTCATTCTTGCTGTTGTTGAAGGAGCTACACACTAAGAGTGATTTAGAATAAAAGGCAGAGCGTTAAGAAAAGACAGAAACAGGGGTGCAAACAAGATGTCTGCCAAATCTGGCCAGAGCCACCCAGAATACTCAGGACATGTCTCCGCCAAGGTGGCAGTGGTCACGTTTCATGCTGCACACAGCAAGGCCCGGCTCATATGGATGCGTTAGTCATGAGAGCATTTTGCAGGAAAAAAAATAAACCTGCAAGGCGTGCCTGTCACATAGAGTTTTGCTCAGAGCCAGTTGTCACGATTCAGTTTGACAAATTGCGGTCAGAAGTTATCAAGCGCAGTGTAATATGGCCGCCTGAGCGACTCTGACGTCTTGGCCAATCAAACCCTTTGATTAAAATTTGGGGCGATGTCTTGCAGTGGACAGCAAATATACAACGACATATTGTGAATCATGCTGAAATCATACCTTTAATGTGTATTAAATAAATATTGAACAAAAATGCAAAAGCTCCTCATCTTAACTGACCCCACAGGCTAAGCTTGCTCATGTTTGACTTCCCTATACACTTGTGTCCGTTTAAAAACCCAGCAAGTCTGAGCACACGATAATAGCAGTTTTACAGATGCAAATTAGAGTCAGGTTTTCCACTCTGTGTGTGCAGCAATTGTTCATGTACCACAAAAACTGTTAAAAAATGCCTCGAAGGACAGAAAATGAGATGATGTATAAAGGTGTGAAAAGGTGCACAACTAAAACCCTTTCACACAAGCATTCTTTCTGCGTCTGACATGCATCTACTCTACCGTTTGCTGTGCTCACTAATGCCATTAAGTGTCATTAACAGATCTGTAGACCAAAATAAGAAGGTGTTGCCACACTTACACAGCACTGCAAGGTAAACTCCGCACATGTACTATAAGAATGGCAGGAGTTGTACGAAACTGTGAGAATGCCAGCATAAAAATAAGACAACAGCCACTGACCAAATAAAAGTGCCAGTTTAGTAACCTCGCCCCTTCCATTCCAAATTCAGTCAAGTAAACTTGCACTTAGGTCAATTTTCAAATTCCCAGTTCTACTCCATATAACTTTAAAAAGCTACATGGCTCACCCACTTTAAATCCTGTTACATGTGCTCTCCTGAAACTGCACACCTGCGACGTCACCCTTCCTCATGCTCTTGCTGGCACACCGCAGTGTTCTGCTTTTCACCAAATTACCACGTTTTACGCCAACTTTATTTTGCTTGACAATATTTTGCAAAGCTCTGGGAGTACAGTACTGCAGCCTGCAGAACTACATTTTTACACACAAACTCACAACACATGGCCTTCAGATACAGGCTGAAACTCCAGTTACATTAAACCTTTAAGGCACTGACCCAAGGAGACCCTGCCTCACATTGACTCTGACTTTAACAATTCCAACAGCTTAAGCACACAACTGGTAAACACCCAAATTTTTAACAGACTTTTGCAGTGACCTCGGCATCATACACTATATTGCCAAAAGTATTGGGACACCCCTCCAAATAATTGGATTCAGGAGTTCCAATCACCTCCATGGCCACAGGTGTATAAAATCAAGCACCAAGGCATGCAGACTGCTTCTACAAACATTTGTGAAAGAATGGGTCGCTCTCAGGAGCTCAGTGAATTCAAGCGTGGTACCGTGATAAACTTATTGCACAGGTGGCAACCTATCTGTGAAATTTCCTTGCTTCTTAATATTCCACGGTCAACTGTTAGTGGTATTATAACAAAGTGGAAGCAACTGGGAACAACAGCAACTCAGCCACGAAGTGGTGGGCCACGTAAAACGACAGAGCGGGGTCAGCGTATACTGAAGTGCACAGTGCGCAGAAGTCACCAACTGTCTGCAGAGTCAATCGCTACAGACCTCCAAACTTTGCGTGGCCTTCAGATTAGCACAACAACAGTGCACAGAGAGCTTCATGGAATGGGTTTCCATGGCCGAGCAGCTGCATCCAAGCCTTACATCGCCAAGTGCAATGCAAAGCGTCGGATGCAGTGGTGTAAAGCACGCCACCACTGGACTCTAGAGCAGTGGAGACATGTTCTTTGGAGTGACAAATCACGCTTCTCTGTCTGGCAACGTCTGTATGGACGTGTCGGGGTTTGTCAGTTGACAGGAGAACAGTACTTGTCTGACTGCATTGTGCCAAGTGTAAAGTTTGGTGGAGGGGGGATTATGGTGTGCGGCTGTTTTTCAGGGGTTGGGCTTGGCCCCTTAGTTCCAGTGAAGGGAACTCTTAAGGCATCAGCATACCAAGACATTTTAGACAATTTCATGCTCCTAACTTTGTGGGAACAGTTTGGGGATGGCCCCTTCCTGTTCCAACAGGGCTGCACACCAGTGCACAAAGCAAGGTCCATAAAGACATGGATGAGAGAGTTTGGTGTGGAGGAACTTGACTGGCCTGCACAGAGTCCTGATCTCAACCCAGTAGAACACCTTTGGGATGAATTAGAGAGGAGACTGAGAGCCAGGCCTTCTCATCCAACATCAGTGCCTGACCTCACAAATGTGTTTCTGGAAGAATGGTCAAACATTCCCATAGACACACTCCTAAACCTTGTGGACAGCCTTCCCAGAAGAGTTGAAGCTGTTATAGCTGCAAAGGGTGGGCCAACTGAATATTGAACCCCACGACTAAGACTGGGATGCCATTAAAGTTCATGTGCATGGCGTCCCAATACTTTTGGCAATATAGTGTATATACACACACACATTTTTCTTTTCTTCTTCATTTTCCTTTATCATGTTTAGCATGATGCTAAAACGCAGTTTCATTTCTACCTGCTGCATGTATAACGGTTGACATTTCATTGACATTTCGATTGCTCTGAATATATCACATACAGCCGTACATCAAAAAGGAATTCTGAAACATAAACATGAACAACTCATAGCATTCTGAGCAACACAAGATGATCAGATGAAAATACTTTTCAGCAGCACTCAGCACTCAACACTAAGAGGCTGTATGTGAACACGGCCTGCTACATTTGTATGGGTGCCTGGGTAACGGATTTATTATTTTGTTTTAACAACTGGGCCCTAGGAGTGATACAAAAAATGCGCATCTTTCAAAGAGCTAAACACCACGTTTACTTGTTCAGAAGCACCGTTATAAACACGGCCACACGACACGTTCCATTATGCTTTTCTGTACTGGTTTTCCTATGCAGAGGTGGCAGAATGCAGAGCAGTGTCGCTGAAAGCAAGTTCAGGACAAATGAGGTTTTAAGCGGAGGTGCTGAAACAGCTACTTTGCTGTGCGTGAAATCGTTTCCAAAAAAAAAAACCACACAACTGAAGTCAATAAACAGTCAGGAAGGTGACAGCCTTTATCATGAGAAAAACAATAGACACACATTATTATGTGTAAGTAGATCAACGAGGCTACAAAAGAGTTGACAGGGTGGGACTGGCCTCTCTAACTACTACCCTCTGACCACTTACAGCAAATGGGAGTATTAATCTTTGTTGCTAACAAATCGAGAACAACTTCATACAATTGTGAAGTGCATCTAAACAATATCCTATACATTTAATTAAGAATAAAGCTACACAGTGCTGCTGAAACACACACACACACACACACACACACACACACACACAATCGCACGCATGCACATACCCACAGACCTACATGCAGGCCCACACGTGGACACACACTGAAAATTGACAGTACAAGCATATATCTTGTGCTGTTATGAAGAGCATAAGATGATACCAGGTACCACACCTGTAAGCAAAGTCATCATGTATTGGATACTCACATCCAAGAGCAGAACACAAGAAGAGCATGCTGTTAGAGGAAAAGGGAGCCATTATGTCAACGCACTCAGTCACATCCCTACCCACACATCACTTTTCATATTCTGTTTAATTATGTCCAATGTTCATTTTAATCAGCCTCATTTGTCCTTGTGTCATTCAGCCTTATGCGGGGGGAAAAAAAAAAAAAAAAAACAGGAGACCTAGAGAGATTTCACCTTCAACATTGGGCGCAGCTTTAGTTTTAGACTTTGCAGAAAACATTTGGTGGAAGCAGAGTTTCTCCGCATGAAAATCTCATCCAATCGTGCGCGCTCCTGTTTAATTATAACAGCTGGCACTTGAACACAGAGATGCCAGGCAGCTTAAAAAATGTGGAAAGAGAATACATGATAATTCATAAAGATCAGTTAATGTTTGATCTCTAAGCAAAGCAGCTTCCTTACTGCCTTGTCACATATACAGAAACAATTCTTGACTACATTTCATACAAACCAGTTTGCAATGATTTTCATTACAATTTTGATTTATTCAGGAAAGCCTGGATTCTGTCACACAGATGCATTTCAGCTTATTTTGGGAATGTGCGTAAAATTTGTACCTCTGACTTAAGAGAATATTGATTACATAAACATAAAAAACTAAAATTTGGAACACAAGTCATGAATTACAAACACTTCATTTAAAGTAAACAAACATCGTAAAAGGAGTAATTCAGGCGTGGTGTCCTTTTTCTTGTACCTGGCAAACACAAGCAACTAAATTATGCATAAAATTTACATCCGCAACACTCGGTGTTAAATAACACAGGGAGCAACCTAGAAAGTTGAGTGTGGGAGTGAGGGCCTTCTTAAAACACACGCACCTTCTTCCTCTATACTTTAGGTTTAGGAGCCAAGCATAGCAGAAGGGGACGTTTTCTTACACAGCTAAACACACACAGCTAAAACAAACAGCACACCTGCAGCTAATTCTGACCTTTGTCAGAAAACTCTCAAAATTGGATGCACAGTAAGAAAAGCAGTTGTTAGAAAACCTTGCAGGCTTACTTTAAAAGGCCTTTTGGAGACATTCAATGAAACCACCCCCATATGATGTTTAACTCACACACACACACACACACACACACACACACACACACACACACTTTGTATGTAAAAATAGGGTAGTTTTACATAACACTTACTATTGAATTTCTTTGTATATATCCCCTCTTTGAACAAAGACAAACTATCATCTGTTAAATGCAAAACTCTCCTTCTGTCCTTGCTAAGAATGCATTTCTACGGCCAAAATGTCAAAAATTAGAACTGCTGAATTCAAAATCCATATCATTAACAGGAGTGGAGATGATGCTGCAGGGCACTGTTCTGAGCTACAGTACTTCCATTGTAGATGTGGGAAAACAGCAAGTTTGGTTACCCTGATGAGGAGAGGAAGCTGCTGTGTAAAAGTCCTTAGAAGGATTTATGTCCGTGCTGCTGTGTCCCCAAAGACTCCTGATATAGGATTAGCAACCTATTTGTGAACAAAATTCTCTAAGACGGGTCTTCAACCCTTCTCCCAGGAGACCCCTGCATTTTCTGGTTATTGTTCCAGCTATAATTAATTACATTTAGTTAGAATGTAATGTAATGTATATATTTTGTATCTACTCAGTTTCTCTGTACCTCTAATAGTACAAAAAGATAATTAAGCCATCCCATCAGAAAACACACACACACACACACACACACACACACACACACACAAAAATAATTTCATAAATTTTCAAATTTGATGGACCAAACATACATGGCAAATTAATTAAAATCAATTCAAATATCTGAATAAATTACAGCAAATCCAGCGTGCACATGGGCTGACCTGAAATCCTACATACTACAGAAACACCGTCAGGCAAGTAACACACTTAAGAGAAGTCACTGAGGGGCCCCGCTTCTCAGCAACGCTGGTTGTGCTGTTATGTTCCAAGTGTCAAAGACACCAGTGACTAGAGGACATGCAAAGTACAGACCTGCAGTAACACACAAGCACTATTCATCTTGAGTGCTAGGCTCTGGAAGGATGCTTTCAACATAATAAAGTGTACATTAATTAATACAGGCTTGGCTTTACACTTACAGAGTACTTAGTAATTACTATATGGATTAGAGTCATTTTAATTATTTATTACTTAGGATAATGCATTTCATAATTACATCATTAATATTTACACAGAAATATTAGTTCTAATTCAAAAGCACTAGTTTAAATAATTAAATTATTCATATTTATTGCAGTCATTGCAGTGGTTAATGCAACTTAGTTTATTCACATTTTGCCTTATTCTAGAGAGAAATCACAGAAGAGCTGTAATATTTATCAGCCTTGTCTCGCATTATAAAGGGTTATCGTTGGTTTGAGATCACCATTCTTTATGGGGACAGTAAATCTGTTTCTAAAATTATACCATGCGGTAAAACAATGACACCATAGCCACACAGACCACAGTAACAACACCCCGAAGCCGAAACGAGAGTGCATTTCCACAACCAACGTCGGAGGGATGCATTTTTACGTTCAAACAGCAGACACCGCATACTGTACATCCACAGAATATAATAGAGTACAAGTTTGTCACTAAGCACATACACGTTACAACACATACGTGTTACAATGAAATTTATTCTCTGCATTTAACCTTTCCCCCTTGGGGAGCAGTGGGCAGCCACCTGATTAAACACGACACGGCAAAAACTTATTTGCCCTCCACAGAAAGATGTTTTAAATGAAGCATAAGTAACAGCAGGACGCACGGTCTAATTAACCAACCTGCAAAATCATAATAAATGAAAACTACAAGGGCCTCGCTGTCGGAGACTTGGGAAACAATGGTCGGATGAATAATTCGCTTTGTGACCATGAATCGAAGAGTGGTTGGACCGATTTTCTTTATTTAAACTGGCAGAGGTCCCGCATCGCTATCGGGTCAGCAGTTTTGATAACATTGCTCGAATCCAGCTGTGCGCACGTGTCTTGCTCACGACGATGACGTCACACTTTCGCTCGGCGCTGCTTGCAGCAGAGCACCGTATCCGCGCACCACAACTGCGGCCACTCGCACGCTCGATTGTGGGCGACCGGCGCAGCGCGCTGGCTGGCCCCGATTACATCTATTACATCGATTAAAATGCCTGCAGAAGCGCCTCTGTCGCTGCAGGGGAGTGCAAATGTACCTGGACATTGCAGTGAGGCTTCGCAGCTGTTACTGTGCAAGAAAATCAGCGAGATGTTTATGTTGTGCACGAAAGCACATAAATATTTAACGCGCCTTCCTCTGGCTACACCACACAGATTTTGTCGAGACAGGTTATTTTTTTATTACCCTCGCTATTTTCTGCGTCCTAAAAACAAAGGCATGAAAGTGAGGCGACTCCAGTTTAAGGGTAAAAATGATGCCACGATGACATCAGTATGCGTTAATGTTCTTTACCGATCAATGACATGAATCATGGGTTAACGACTGAAGTAATGAGTCAACTTGATTAAACGCTTACCAATAATGGGGGTCAATCCCATTGTGCTAGAAATAAGTGCTTGCCCCTTTTACTCTTGTTTATTATATCAGTATAAGACACTCATACCAATTCATTAATAGCCTGGAAGTATTAATCATAGCCTTGACAAGTTTAATGTTGTGTCTTTAGTTGGCCAACATTTATACTGATAATATAATGGCAATGCAATTTGCCTGTTACTTCAACTTTGTTTACAGCGTATTTAGCATAAATAATGACAAAGGTACAGCACAGTGACAAAATTATTCGATTTTTGCTCATTAAACACTTTCTTCCATTGCCCTCACCTTCATTTGGGAATAAACTTTATGCAAGAGACTGTACACTGTCATCTTTGCGGCACAAATTAGCTCCGAAAGCTACAGTATTCCAATCACAGTGAAACGGCAACTTACGCAAAACTGCCTTGACACCACACTCGAGGGACATGACCTCTGTTTATGAAATTCGAAAACTAAACAGGAGAGCTCAACCTGTAGAAAGCAAAAAAAAAAAAAAAAACAAACCCCGTATCACTGGAAAGCGAGTTGTCTTAAGAGCATGACACGTCCGGGAAGCCTTTCTATTGAACAATTGATCATCATCATCTACTTATTTATTTTTCAGTTTCTCAATTTTATTTTGCAACATATGTTTGGCTGTGAGAGGCTTCTCTCTCCTCCGGCATCTTTCCAGCGAAGTAAAGCAAAACATTACTGTCACGTCTGTCAGCTTTAATCAAGTTTATTTCCAGATGGTTGTGTTCGCCCGCTCCTCTTCTCGCTCCTGGAATAATATGACTTTCAAGTACTTACCCACCACTGCAAGAGAAGGTGCAGAATAATTTGGCCAGAGCAGGAACATCACTGTCTGTCATGGGAGTCTCCACAGAGATCAGCGGAACACTGGGAAAGTATTCCCCAAATTGCAACAGATCAGAGACTGAGATGAGAAGAGACATCTCAAAAGTAATACGCTTTAGTCTACAAAGGACCTTGCTGGATTATCTTATACATCACACTAGAGTTTCATATGGATCTCACTGGATTCGCTTAAATATGTCACTGGATATTCATATGGATCTCACCTCAGTCTACAGGCTTCACTAGATTCATTCATTCATTCATGGATCTCCTTGGATACATCTGATGGACTTTATTGGATATTTTTTTTGCTCTATTGGCTCCCCCCCCCCACATATTTCACCAAAGCCTTGTCAGAATATCAAATGAACTTGCTAATCACTCCAAACTCATATCCTTTACAAGATACAAGATGCTAAACTCTTTAGGTCAAAAGCATGTAAGATTAAGGCCAAATATATTCAATTCAATTTAAATTAATTTTTATATAGCACCTTTCACAATCAGTTGCCTCAAAGCAGTTTTATGCTCATTACTGCCCATAAACAAGCCACTGCTCACTGACCTTAGCATTTAACAGATGATACTTTGCTTTTGTTGGCTTGTAAAAACAAGTATCATCATATAACAGAAATCACACTTAACCTAAGAAGAAAAAAATGTTTCAATAATGTCATTTGGCTGACAGTTCAAAGCACTGTACCATTTATAAAGCTGTATATTTTACTGAACTGAAAATTCAAGCTCATGAGTACAGCAGAGCTCCATCTGGGATTTGACTCAGCAATCCACATGTTACAAGTCCTTGTCTTTATCTATTACAGTACCTTGTGCTTCCACCATAAAGACTATGTTAACTCTTTTGAACAAAAAGACCCAAATTCATAAAATGAACCCCAAACCTTGTGACTGTAAAGTCTACTTCTGACACAAGTTATGCAGTCGAATCTTTGGATGCAGTCAGAGATGCCACTAAATTGAAAGCACTCTTACATCCAAGGGGCTGGGCCAGAAAGAGCTTCATTTGAACCAAAAAAACACTCCGTTTATGTTCAGTGGTGCAGACTGAATTCCATGAGTGTGCATCTTGGATTAAAGCCAGGTTGAACAGACCATTTCCCAGAATCCCTACACCGCAGTGCTCTGGAGTACCACCACAAAATGCAAATCTCACAGTCTCATTCTGATTAGGTTCCCAGAGCAGTTCTGTAGTACTGCTTTTGCATTCAGAAAGCAGGTAGAGAGGGTGTGGACACCAATGGCACTGAAAGGACTTTTGGTTTCACTTTATCGGGACTACATACTTAAAGACATAAAGACAGCATTACACCATCATATATACACTACAGCAAACAGGCATTTGCACAGATGCATTCTAACAGAGTATTAACTACCACAGTAGCAAGACAGTGTTACATTTTACCATCTTATATTTTTATATTTATATTTATATTATTTTCATATTTATATTTATTGCCATTTTTATATAAATATAAATGGCAATAAATATCATGATATAAGATATTTATTGGTGGCTCAATGGGTAGAACATCAGGTGGGATTGCAGAAATCTCCCTGTTCGAATCCCAGCCCAGCCACCAGGTGTGTCCATACTCAAATGCCAGCTCCCCGGCCACCACGTGGCGGACTGCCCACTGCTCCCCTCAGGGGATGGGTTAAATACAGAGAAGTAATTTCCCTCTGGGATTAACAAAGTACTTTAAAATAAAAAAATAAATATATATATATAAATTTATTTTTTTATTTTAAAGATTTTAAAACACACACATTTTAATTGAATATGACTTCCCAGATAGCATGTTACACATACAGATGTATCTCCTCCTCCTGTGTAAAATTCACTCCCTACAAAAAGCTTTACAACATGTTTCAGTGAATACCGTAAATCATATATGTAGAATCCTACAGTGTCAGGGTTAACTTGTTCTTTAAATACACAGCACAGCACAAGGGCTGGAACAAAAGACAGTGCCATATATTTCACACTGCAAGCAAGAAAGCTGTGATATTTTTATGGAGAAGATGACTATTTGGAAATAGCTTCTAATATCTTTACACAAATTAAGGGTAATCAATAGTGCTAAAGTGTTATGACCAATAGATGGACTTCAGCAGGAACACTGGGCAGACCTTAATGGCCTGGACACAAAGCACATGATCTGCACATGCCAGAAATGCCAAGCCATTGGGCTCACAATGTGTTACTAAATTAAAGGAAGTTCAGCATATTTAATGTTTTGCTTTCGTTTCCTGTGTGTATCCACGTTGCAAAAGGTGCAACAGAAGTGCTGGAATCCACCCACATGCCGTGATCCGAGATAACAAGAAATGCAATTCCAATCTCACAAGCGGAGCCTGGAAGCCTGTATGTATACCAGTCAAAGTAGAGAGGATGGAGGTAGAGCAATTAATTTGTCTTGGTAATGTGTTATTGACTTAAATAATTAACGATGCTAGAGATGTGCTACTTGATCAATATAATCGTTCTCACTGAACAAGTCACTGAAAAATGAAACAAATTTTCTGTTTGTTACTGTGTATTTATGAAGGTCTGATGTTTGCAACAAGCAGATCTGATACAACTCACAGCTAAGAGACTTGTACATATTTAAATCTTTAAAGGAATATTATGTAAAAAGTAGCTAAGGTTAACTAATAAACAACTAGACTATCAAACAGTCAGTTTAAGACTGTGTTGTTTTCTGTGTAGTTTGTACACCCACTTCATGTGTCATTTTCAATTAGAGATTTAAAATATCAAAGATGTAAGTGCCCACTGATTGACTGGTTGATGACTACTCCCAAGAAAATTGACATCCTTGAAGAAAAATTCCACACTAATCAATTCCTCTCACAGAAACCCCATCATTTCAAAATTCCTGAAAACGCTAACTGTTGCCTAGCAACTCCATCCCTCAGCAGAAGAAATCCCTTCCATTATTTATTTTTCCTATTTACTTTTCAGTTTCATATCCTGGGCTTCAGAGCCAGATCCCAGGGATCAGGGTTTAGATGAAGTCACTCCATGAATCCAGGAACGGACAAAGTTGTCTAAAACCAGGCGGACTTCAGCTCCTCCAAGGGATCGTTTGTGTAAACACAGCCCAGCAAAAAATAAAATAAAATTAAATAAAATAAAATAAATCCACTTGCCGGTAGAGCGAAGTGCCTGGGATGAGAGACATTCTGCCGAATATACACGGTAGTGCGAAGAGTGGGCGTCAAAGGTGGAGCCCTCACTCTCCAACGAGCCCGGGGGGGTGCAAGGGGTGGGGGGCCTACTGCTCCTCTGTCCTGGCCAACGTCAACACCAGCAGGCCACGTCTTGCACAAACCAGGTAGCAGAATTCACAATCGGTTTCACTTGATGGGACCACCCTTGTCCTAAATGGACTTGCATGCAAAATGGTAATTACTCCAAACTGTGGCTGGAATAATGAGGCCTGCTCAGCCTCCTGGACTTCGTTAAGGAGAGCCCAAACCCCCGCCTGTCCTGGTTGTTTAAACTGTTTCTATTTTGTTTGAAAGTGTTTCTACAGAGGACTACTAATGTAGCTTGAGTGAAGCTACTTTAAACCTGACAGATCTACCACTGCGCATATCCTGGATGCTGAATTCAGCTCTACAGTCGTCCCACAGTCCACAAGAACAGCACCATGGAAGCCATGCTCCACTTAAATAGAGACACATGTTCAGAGATCCAAAGAATACATAGCCGCTGTCATATTTCGGTAAGCCCCCTGAGAGCTGGATGTGACAGCTCAGCGGGGCCAACTGTCAAAGCCCATCTTGGGCCTGAGCACTGGGAATTGCGGCTGTGAATCACACCGCCACCCAGCTCCATCTCTTCCTCTGCTTTCAGGGGTGGGAACGGAATAGTATTAGAAGTCACGTTACGAGTGCGATGTGTCAATGGAGTCTACATGGGCCTCGTCTCCTGGGGAGAAATGTGAAGTCTCATGGTTTCCAAGCACATCCTAGCATCCTTTGCTTAATAATCCTCTCCTTGAGGGGAAGTAAGCCCACCGTTACCACCCTGCTCTAACAACTCACAAAGGTCATAAGTGATGTTCAGCTGCCTTTAAAACATCTCAGCTGAATTGGCAACAGTAAAAGCAGCTAACAGTTTTTATGTCATGGACCAGACATGGCATCCAACAATTTCACTTTTTGTCACTGTGACTCCCTCTTACTCTCTCTCCCCCCCACACCTCACCCCACACCTTTGTGCACTAAAACCAAAACACCATCAGCCATCAGAAGTCCACGTAGCTAATCGAGGGCACGGGGACAAACGCCTTTCATTAAATAATCAGCTCAACACAAAACAAGTCTCATCTCTGCACAGAAACAAAAAGCGACCAAGATGACAGAGGCCACCGCTGTAACGAATTGCAGGCTTGATGGACAGCTGTGAGGGTTCCACCACACCACCTACCGCCCACCAGCGACTCTCTTAAAGGTCATTCGGCTCTGCAACACGGGAGATGGCATGACATCACGCCGGCAGTGCAGGGGAGGATGTGGGTGCCACCTTTAACTGGAGTTGACTTAGCACAACCCTGGTGCTAATAAAGAACTTGCACATTCCCTCGCCATTGAGGAAGCGTGCCGGCAGAGTGAGGACAGCCGCTCTGCGCTGTTGACAGCACACCACACGAATCCACTTAAACACACCACATGGGACAGCGCCTCTTCACTTGTGCCACTATGCAGCAAATTAAACCTCTCCAAGACCTCGTCACAACACATCATGGGTGATAAAAGAACCCCACAAAAGCCTTATTACTAAAGGCCTCTTGCAGCCTGGCATACGCTGCATGTAATGTGGCTTGAAAAGCCACAGTGGGTGGGATTGTAGTGTGCTGTCAATCACAGGTCGTCATCACTCACGTCCTGTGGCTGGCATTATTGCTTTCTCATCAGGTTAAACCAGTCAGTGACTGACAGCGCACAGCGATCCCACCCACTCTGTGTTTCTAAGCACCATTTCTCCTGTAGCTTGTTGCCACTGCCATAACATTACATAACATTTGGCATAAACTCACCTCTGTCCAATCAGAAATATTGTACATGTCAACTTTGCAATATGCTAGACTTTTTTGCAAGATTATTGGAATGGGATTGTGCATTAGCTATATGTCCAGCAGTCTGCTGAGATACACTCATCAGATTGTGATAATTTGACTTTCATTTAAAGACTTATTACCTCTACGTCAGCTTTCCTCATTGCATTCGCACACAGTGAAAAGAGATGACTGTCCTGTGACGACAATCCCTGTGCATAGTGTTTGTAGGAGTAGAGTTGGAAATGCTTTCATCAAATCCAGCATGCACCCGGTGTGCTAGTGTGTGGCAGTGACAAGCCTACAGGGCCCTGAAAGTTGAAAGTCACTATATATAAATATGTAGTGAATTGTTGCATATCTCAGGGCGCTTTCTTGCTTGTAGTGTATAGGTGTGGAGGAACATTACATCATAAAAAGGCTAAAGACAATGGCGTATTTTTGAAGATGTCTATTTAGCCAACATGCACTCCATGTTCTAGACCATACAAATGTCCTGAACAAGGATTGCAGAGTGAAACATTTCAGATAACTGTTCTCCTCTAATCCACAAAAATGTTTTCAGTGACTTTTTTTTTTTGCTATATACTGGCTATTGTGTACATGAGGCGATTATATTTTACTTCTGAACTGTAACTGCGTCAGTAGTGGCTGATGAATGTACACTACACAGCTAGTGGATTTGCACACAAGCTGCATGTATTTCAGAGCATTTTGTGTTTTGAACCGAGTGCTCAAATGACTTCACTGATCTCTGTTCATATAGACCTATATAGACCTATAAAACAAAATTTGTACCTTAATTTCCTTAACCTTAATTTCCATGACACAAATAATGGATCTCTGCAATCAAATAAAACGTTATGTAATGAGCAAAAAAGAAAGAAATGCAAGCAAAGCAACAGCTTTAAATGTAAAAAAAAAAAAAAAAAGACTGAGTAAAATGATGGTAGCATAAGAAAAATGCTATATAGGCACTTCACAAATTGTTTCCAACCATGTGTAACACCTACTTGGGAGAAAAAAAAAAAATCTGGGTTACAGTGCTCTAAATTGTATTTAAAATCTAGATGTGCATTACACATATCACATATATTATTGCACATACATGTACAACATACATTTCCAAAGTTATCAGATAGTGATGTGAGAGGGAACAAATGTTATTTTGCCGCCAATGGTGGCAGGAAAAAAAAGGACGTAAATGTTTCAGCTATATTTACAGCACAAGAATTTAGACTGTAACAACACAAAACTGTAAACAATACAAGATATGGGTATTTAAATTTAGCTTGAATATTTCATTTATGCTAAGATGTAATCCTGTTTCCTTTTGCTTCAGTGCAATTGATCAAATCTCATTTATTAACAGTTGCAATTCAAGTATGACCACACTTCATGGATTTGCTCAAATAAAATGTAATAAGATAGAAAGAAAAGTAACTTTACACTTATCCCTACATTTAAATCCACTGGACTTTAATTTTCAAAACCATTAAAACTAAACTCCCCATTATTTTATTTAGCACATCCAAAAAACATGCTACACCTATACACCTACCCCTGGTACTGCGCCACCCCTGTACTGTGGGAACTCAGGAGCAAGCACTCAATTTGATTAACTCACATAACTTAAATAGCAAATGAAAATTACATCAATATTCCTCCAGGCAGGCACCTCATTTACAGAGAGCAACAGGCAAAGGAAATGGAAATGTGTCCCAGCAGCCTTCACATGGCAATGCCACCCTTAAAGAAACTGTGCTTAAATTTAAAGAAGGAGTTTGGTAACCAGCTATGACACTTTGTTATACTGGCCATTTAGTCAGCCAGCAAGTTTTACACTGCTTTGTAGTTTTTCATACTATATCAAAGCCTGACATTGTGTGTATGTATTATAAATAGCTACAAATCATTTTCTAGATATTATACAATGCTTTCCATGACATACGATGTGAACTTGGTCCCTGAAGGTTTCAATACATATTTTGAAATTGCTGTTTTATGTAATAACATTAAATGTTTGAATTGCATTATAACACGAGTGACGGGCAGAGCACACAGGGTCCACTGCACTACTGCTACTCAAAATAGTTAAATAGGATTTTCAGGTTTTGTTATAAGTTCACCAAATAACCAACATTATGTACATTTTAATTGGCATTACGCTGGAGATAAGACATACATTTTTTTTTACATTAAAATTGGTAACGATTATGTCCTCAGTTTGAGAATTCACTCATAAATTGGTTAAAAAAATATATATGTATGTACGCATGTATGTGTGTATGCATGCTTATATATGCCAACAGTAAATATACATAACTTTTCATCATACATTCTTGCGTGAATTAAGCAAAATACTCACGCTTAATTATTTCAGTGACCCAATTACGGTTGAAGTGGTCACGTGACCTAAATGTGACCGAGCAATATGGCTGCAGTGACCTCTAGTGCAATGGGGTGCTTTAGGATATGGACTCACACTGCAGCTGCACTGACCTCATGCCAACTTTGAAGAGCAAGGCCATCTTTTATTTATTTATTTATTATTTTTTTTT